>PVKH010030083.1:0-12547 GCA_004027955.1 Chaetophractus vellerosus | reverse complement strand
CTATGGGCAAAGCTTGCCTTCTCTGGGGCCAGAAAAGCTTCCAGGAATCTTAGAAATGTCCTTTTCCCTCCCCACCCTATCTCCTCCCTTATCCTCACTCCAGGAATCTTGAGCTGTGGGCCTTGGAGGGATGATGGGCTTCCTTTTTCAGGATTGGATCTTGGGGTGGGTGTGGTGGGTGGAGGGAGGTCTTGGAGTGCCTGGGAGGACTGATCAAGAATGCAAAGTAGTGCATGCGCCTGCTACCCAGCTGAGGCTGAAGAGCTCAGACGAGCCACTTTAAGAGGCCTTTAGGAAACTGGGCCAAATGTGATCTGGGTTTGGTGGGGTGTGGGGCACAGAGTGGGGGTGGGAGGAAAAGGCTCTCTGGTCTCTTCTCAGGAGCAAGCTGAGTGCTCTGGTGCTCTGGACAATGACTCCTTCCTGGTCCCCAGCCAGATACCTCACCATTCCCCCAGACACAGGGCGTGCCTTTTTCTAGTGTAAGAAATGGCCCAAAGGGCCATCCCCTAACTAGGGCACAAACACATAAGAGCCCCTGAGGGAGGGTACCGCTTGTTTACAGCCAATGTCCAGGTTCCTTTGAGGGTGTCGTACTGCTTGAGGAACATCCTGGTTGTGCACATTGACAGTGCACACTTTAACACCAGAGGCAGCTGACCCATTTTTGTACTTGCAAGGCTGAGAGGACTGAGGAGGATGCTGCTTCCCAGGGAGCTGGTTCTAGTCTTTCTCTACAACAGAGACCTCTGCAAATGGCTGCTCCAAGCCCCAGTGAGTTATCACTCTTGACTGGTGCTGGTCAATTGCCTGTTTGCTCTCAGATTGGTTCCAGACTGCTCTGTAGGGATTGCATTTCCCATGCTCCTTGCCCTTTGACTTCTAGGTAAGTTCAGCCCATGGGGTACCCTGAGAGGAGATTAGAAGGTGTTAGGAGAGGAACAGTGAGAGTATTCGTTTCTCTCTGCTTCCTCTGGTACCTCTGGCAGAGGCGGGGTCTCTTCCATGGCTCTGGCTTACATTAGACAGCCCCCCTTTCTGTGGTTGCAATTCCCACTGGACAGCCCTGGCTTTTGGAGTCTCATAATCCCACTTCCTCGCTTTTTTCCCTCCAGCCTTAGGGCAGAAGTGGCTTCCTGCTGTTGCCAATCTCTGGACTGGCTCATTGTCTGTGTGGCTTCTTAGCTCTTCCATCATCTGACTAATCGGTTCTCTCTATTAAATTCCCTCTGTTGGAAAGTCTTAGACTGATAGAGTCGTTCTGCCTTTCATGTGTCCAGGAAGCCCGAGAGGACTAGGAGATTCCCATGATCCTGATTTCTCCATAACCAGAATCATAGTCCTAGCTCCAAATGGGTGTCAGGGAGCTCAGCTGCAGGTGGATCCATGTGTTATGCACAGCACTAACTGTATTCCAAAGCTGAGAGCAAACCAAGAAGGCAGCCTGGCCTGCTTCCACCAAGTCCTGGTCACTAGCCCCTCAGAGCAGGGAGAAAGAAGAGGCCCAGCCAGGGCTGGGGGTGGGGGAGTGGAGCAGGGCTCAGAGGTGCAGCTGATGTGCCCAGATGCCAGGAGGGTTTGCTCCGGTGACTGCTTTCCTGCCCTTATGAGATACCCTGAAGTGGTCCCATTCTCAATGTGTGTGTCCTCACATTTTGGGGGTCAGTGATTAAGAGTGTGTGTGTGGTTTGAGAAAAAGTATGGATGCGTGTGTGCTTGTGTGTGTAGAGCAGGGGCTAATGTGGATGTGGGCATGAGGCTTAGTGTCCTACACAGACAAATATGGCTTAGGGTTTCTACATCTGTGAGAATGTGAGTCTGGCATAAAGAACTTGAGCCTGGCTTCCAAGGTCACTTAGGGTCTCCAAGATAAGGTCTTTTGGGGTCACTGGCAGGACTTTGGTCCTGAACCAAGTTTATGGAGGAGTTGTTAGCTGAGCCTAAGGAATTGACAAGTGGGGATGAGGTTGAGTCAGGGGCTATGGGGACCCTCAACCTCCTTCCTTAATTGGCGATCCAGCTCCCTCAACCATGTCCACCACTGAAAACCCCTCCTTCCATGGAGGCGCAGAGCAGAAGCCTAGTGACACATAACTTGCCAGATGACTGTCGGAGGTAATCTAGGCCTGATAAACAGGGTTTTTCATAAAAAAGTTGATTCTACCTGTTTTGGTTCTTCCTTTTCAGTAAGTATGATCCAGGGGATAGAAAACATACAAATGAGTAAGAATCAGGAAAATTGGAGTGGTAAATGGAGAGGACTTCATGAGAGAGAGAGAGAGAGAGAGAGAGAGAGAGAGAGAGAGAGAGAGAGAGAGAGCAGTTACTCCCACAATGACCTCAAGCTTCCCTCTTCCTCACCCTCTTTGTGGGGGGCAGCACCATCTCAGATCTGTCCTGGTTGCCCTGGCGATTGCCCTGGCCTGGGCCCTGAGGGCTGTACCACCTCAGGACCTGTCACCCTCCCAGCCCATGCAGGGCTCTCTCCCATGTTCTGGCCATGTGACAGCTACCTCGTGTCCTATGCCTGCAGCCTTGTCTTTTTTTTTTTTTTAAGATTTATTTTTATTTATTTATATATTCCCCCCCTTGTTGCTTGTGCTTGCTGTGTTCATTTGCTTTGCGTTTTTCTTTTTTTTTTTAAGATTTATTTTTAAAATTTATTACATATCCCTCCCTTTCTGCTTATTCTTGCTGTGTTCATTCTTGCATTCTTCTGTGTCTGCTTGTCCCCCACTCTGTGCGGCGACCCGCCGAGTCAGCTTACCGCGTGGCGGCCTGCCTGCTCGCGGGGGCTTTGCCCTGCTCGCGGCCGCTTGCCTTCTCCAGGAGGCCCCGGGAACCGAACCCAAGGCCTCCCATGTGGTAAACCAGAGCCCTACCAATTGAACCACGGCTGGTTCCTTGCAGCCTTGTCTTGATAACCTGTCTAGTCCTTCTAGACTTGAGGCCCTGCTTGGCTTTCACTGGCCTTCCCCCACCAGATGGAGCCTTTGGTTGGATTCTGGGATCTGCTGACAGATTTTCCTGTTGCTGTCTGCTGGCTGGAATTCTGGAATACCCCTTCAGAATTGCCCATTGCTACGATCCACCTGCTGGTAGGGACATGCCGTTCCCAAATGCTAGGTGATGTGCTGCTCCCCTCCCCGGGGCCGACTGTTGCTGGGCTGCCACCTGTTGTCTGTTTCCACACCCTTGCAAGCTGCATTCTGCCTGTCACCCTGGATGGCTGCCCAGCAGCTGCAGCTGAGGCTGTCCTGCCAGCACCTTCCCCAGCCCAATGGGTGGTCCTGTCCAGTTCCTGGCCTTCTTAGCCTGCCTCATCTGCTGTACTTACTGAGCCACATCTGGCTGAATACAGAGCTGGGACAGCTTGGGAGGGCCCATGACACATCGGCCCCTAGAGAGAGATGGTCATACCCCCTCAGGACTTCTTGGAGAAAGCCAGGTCTGGAACCCAACAATAAAATACAATAATGATAGTTCTTATACTAGCTGATGTTTACTGAGGACTTACGATGTGACAGGCTCAGTGCTTTATCAACATTATTTTCCTTGTACTTTACAACCACTCCGGGAGATAAGTACTATTACTCATATCCCCTTTACACGGATGAAGAAACCAAGGCTTGGTGATAGAAATGCATCTGTGTAAGGTCCCACAGTGAGTAATTTATGGAGTTAGGATTCAAAATCAGGGTGCTTGACTTCAGAGCCCCAGCTCATGACCAATGGGCCAAAGCATCTCCTTGGTACAAGGAGGCACAGGGATCTAGTTGCGGTTAAGACTATGGTCTCAGCCAAGCTTTGGCTATTTCTGCTTCCTCTAGAGAAGAATACAATTATCTCTTCCACATTGGGACTTTCTCCGTCTCGGTTTCTATATAAGGCAGGTTGGCATAAGAAATTAAATGGGAATTTTGGGGGAGTTTTGTGGAAACCTCAGACAACAGAGAACATTTAGAAACTCAGAAATGTATAAAATATATGTACAATATTGTATAATACTTCAGCAAAATTTTACAATAAGGTACTGAAAACACCCTGTAAAAGAGAAATAAAAGATTCAGTCTTCTTCTTTGGTTTGAAAGAAGGGCCAAAACATTTTCCATGGATTTTCCAGATCGTAGGAGTGCTGCGTCCCTAACCCCCGTGATGTGGAAGGGATAACTGTATCGGAATAACCTCACTCCTGGCCACCTCCAGGAGTGGGCCTCCAGAGCTCCCCTTGGGCTCAACATTTTCAGGGGAGTCATCATATTCCGGGTAAACGAAGCTGGAAGACGCAATGTGTGTGCAACAAAATCATTAATTGATAGATGTATCTTAGATGGGTCATGAGGGGGGAAGCAGGGAAGGAAAGGGTGCCCTGGGAGGCAGGAATCTTAAGGAAGAGATGGAGGTGCTTCCTGGAAAAGGATGTGCTAAAGATGGTCTCGGCTTTGCTCCTGCCCTGGCACAGCTATGAGGAGAGGAAAAGGAAAGATGAACCCTAGACTGGAGGTGCCACAGTTTCCAACGGAAAGATTATATCCTGTGGGTTGGTGAAGGGGATGGAGATGGTAAAAGATGATGGTTTGGAGGGGACTGGATACAGGCATAACTGGCTCAATTCACAGTTTCATATTGAGCCAGGGCTTTATGATTTCTGCCTCCCATTTATTATTGGGGAAAAAAAGTTAGAGAGAGGGTCTCCCCTTCTCCTACCAGTTCCCAATCATGGCTGAGTTTGAGATTAATAACTCAGATATGGGAGGAGTGTATTTCCTGGAAATTCTAAGAGAAAACAGCACGCGGGCTGTAAGCGTCTCAGTCATAACGACCACGTGTGGCTCTGCCCTGGGCCTGTCTCCTCTGCACAACTTTGCCAGCCTGTCTGGGCTACGCTGGGCATTGGGCGGCTGCTCACCCCTCCCTTTTCCCGGGCCTATTTCTGTTTGGGGTTTGAGCTGGTTCTGAACTGCTGCTTTTAGGTCCTGCTTCTTGAGCACCAGGAGGAAGAAAAGGAAAAGAGAAGATAATTTTAGCCTTTAGGCTGTTCGAGTCCAAGAGGGCGGAAGGGAGAAGGAGGACTGACCAAACAGGTATAAATGGACAAATGAGTAGGTTATCCCTCCTTGTCCAGCAACTGAGATAAAGGTGGCACAAGGTGATGTGAGATCAAGAACTTTCCTTCAAAGTATACAGATTGTAGGTAATTCCCTGCCATGTCTTTGGAAGTCTTCAGACGCTGGTGGGAAGAAATGGTATTTGCACTGGGCTCCGCCATTAGCCTCAGTCCCTGTTAGCAAATTCTACTGGACTCTGCAAACTGTGATGGGGTCACTATCATTAATAGGGTTGTAACTGCAAAATGGTCAGATTTTGTGGGGTTCTAGGGTTAGTTTTGTGATCCTATCATGATCATAATTGCCAAAAGTGCTATTTTCAGATAGTCCAAATAATCCCAAAGGAAATTCTGCCTTTGTTCTTCCCAAGGAGGGAGTTGTTTAAAAGGGGAGCCAAGGTGGGAAGGCAGCTATGCAGCGAGTGTCCCCCTCCAAGGGTGCCTCTGAAACCGGTGGAGCCCAGGCATGACCTCAGAGTTATACACGTGCTCCACACATGGTGGCCCATGTGTGTGCTGCCCGGGCTCTGTGGCTGCGAGGTCCTCCATGCTTGGAATAGGCCCTGGATCTGCTGAGTTGGCAAAACTGATCTCAAAAAGCTTGGGGGATGGGCCACATCTGGAGGGGAGGGCAAAGGAGCCCCCAGTGACTGGGCTGTGGAGGGGCTTGCCAGACCTTGCAACCCTGAGCTCTCCCTTCTTTCCCCCCAAACCGCAAGAGCAGTGTAATTCTCTTCACATTAAAAGTAAACATCTGGCAGCATCTGCAATGCCCAAAATAAACCGAGATCTAACAGGAGATATTTGTAACCACAATGGGTCCTGGATAGGGAGGGATAGGTGGTCAGCTACATAGACACCAAAGCTGGCTAATTGGGGAACCTCAAGTCATTTGTTTATTGATCTGTGATAAATTAGTTGATCAATGCACAAGTTCCTAGAAGCTCCTGCTGTTGCAGTTTGCCATAGCCCCAGGTCAGCATGGCTGACTTTTAGGGCCAGATGGTTCATGGAAATGAGACTGGGAAAGATGGTCAGTTCTGGGGTGTCAGCTATGCCTTGCTGGAAGTCCAGAGTTAAATATCAAGGATCTGAGAACACTGGGAAAATTGGTGTGGCAAAGCCAGTAGGGTCACTGCAGGGGAAAGGGTCATTTTCCAGAAGTGGAGATTGTCTGGACGCCTTCTTGGGAGATCAGAAGCAGACACTAGCATGGAAGCCGGCAGGATCCCTCAGTGGTCATGGTGCCAAAGGTGCTCCCAGGGAAGAGAGGGAGATGGAGAGCTGAGATGGAGCAGAAGAGGCAGCCACATCTTGACGTCAGTCCTCTGAAGCTGGTAAGCAGAGTCAGACAGGACAGTGGGATTGGAATAAACGCGATAAGCGCATTCACTGTTTCAGTCCGGTTGACAACAAACTGGAAACAGAGCCTGGGACTGGCTGGCACCATCTGACAACTGTGAAGGGGCTCAAGTATGAAATTGGGCATATTTGAACAGCATCAAATCCATTCCTCACAGCAACACTAAATGTAAGCGACAGATGGAGAAGCAAATTAATATAAAAAATGTTGCCAGCTTTCACGTTCTGGCAAGAGAAATGCTTCCAACTAGGAACAAATTCACAAGCCTTTATAATTCTGAGGGCTCATATCCTTCATCACCCTCATCAAATAGTCGGAAGTGGGGTAGGACTCACTGAGGACAAGTGAATGGAAGAAGAGGGGGAAGGTCTGGGTTGCCCGAGTTCTTGGATACCAGGCATATGGCTGTAACATTAGAAATGGCTTTTATGCTCGTGGTCCCAAACTGGCTGCCAGCTGGCTGAATCCAGCTTGTAGACATGTTCCGTTTGGCTCACAAATGTTTTTTATTTTATTTTATTTTTTGTATTTGAATTAGTGGCCAAAATATACAAATTGAGAAAGTTCACAAGAACTCTGAGTCCCTTGAAAAATCAAAAGACTTGACATCTCTGTGGTACCAGTATGCTCAGACCTTAATTCTCCAGGTTGCCCCAGGCACCCCCCTCCCCCCACTTCCTTCCCTGCTGGCTCTGTAGTTATTCATGATTTCAATGTCATCAAACTCCTTTTTTGGATTGGAGAGTTGGTGGACTTGACTTTCCAAAAATCCCATTTAAATAAAATGTATATAACAAAATGGGAGAGAGATTTTGGTTTCTTTAGGTAAAAAGGTTTAGCTACTCCTTTAATCCCCTGAAGCAATTTTCTAATTAAAATCACTTTTTATTAATAAAGCAACATTACAACGTATGAGAAGAGTTCAGAGAGCAAAGAAAAATACCAATTAGTTTGTCATCCTTGCACAATAATTATTTTGGTGTATATTCTTCCAGTCTTCACATACATTTTTACATAGTTGCATACATGGGTTTGCAGCCTGCTTTTTTCATTTAATGCTATATTTTATACATTTTTTCATACTGCTATATAACCTTCATTTTTATGCTAAATAATGTTGCTAGAGCATCTATGTGCATATAAATCCATATTTTGAATTATTTGCTCAGAATACATTTTCAGAAGTAGCATTAACGGACTGTATAATGACTTGAACACTAAAGAGTTAACCTGTAAGGTCCTAACCCAAAAATACCCTGCATAAATCTTTTCGTCTCAGCAAATTGTTGGAGAGCCTATAGGAAAAAAAAAAAGCAAAACCAAACAGGTCATTTCAGCATATGTGATAGGATTGTGGGTAATTAAAACACTTTTTTTTTCCAGCGTGTAAAATCCATTCTGGGAATAGCACTATCTTGAGACCCAAGTCAAATAGTAGTACTAAATGTGCTAAGCAGAGATCTATGTTTAAAGAAGAAACTCATTTGCTCTTTATAACAGCAAAATGCTGCATAGCTCAATGATGGAGTCAGAAGTCTCCATATAGCATCAAAGCCTGGTTCAAAAAGATATGGGAAGCCAAGATACAAGACAAACTGTCTTTTCCAATTAGAGCATCTCTGTGCCATAAATACAAGAGTCATCTCTTAGAACAATGGCTGCCTTTAAACTTTTTTATCGATGGAGGAAAACAGATGACTAAACAAGACCAGAGCATTTAAAAGTAATCTATATCTTATAAACAACCTAAAGAGTGGTATAAACAAGGTGATATGACATAAAATGAAATGCGATACCGATAACCTCACTATTATCTTCTGCACAAGTTTAGATGAATAACAGTGACTTAAATCTTCAAGCAATGGAAAGCAAAGCATATTATATATTTTACTTTTATTTGCCCCCTCCCCAACAAAAAGATTGCTATCATGGAAGGGCAGGACAAAATGAGAGCCTTTCCTTGAGATCGACCTCTGCGCTGCAGACCTGAGGGGCACCAGAGGGGCCTCTGAGGAGGGCCCACAGCTTTGTCTCCACACCAGGCAAGTTGGCAGGCCCTCGAGGGGCAGGATTATGGAGCACTTGATCAAGCTCCACCTCCTGTGGGAAGGCAGCCTGTCTTTAGTGAGGCGAAATCCTGCCTCCCTAATCTACTAGAGCTCTTTGAAGGGCCAAATAAGTGTATGGATAAGGGGGGGAACAGTAGACACAATCTATTTACACTTTCAAGAAGCCTCTGACATTCCCCACACCAAAACCTGTTGAAGTCGCCATGGGAATGGAGGGAATGTTTGGTGACAAATAGGGAACCAGCTTAAAGATAAGAACTTAAAGAGCAAGGATAAACAAGCATTTCTCTGGATGGAAAAGTGTTGAGTGGGGCTCCTGGTGGTGTGTTGATACTCCTAGGGGACCAGGTTAACCCTCCCTTATTGCCTTGAGATGTGGCCAGGTAGCCCCTTCATAAATCTCATTGCTTTATTGCCATATCTCATACATTGTCTTGCTGAATTTGTCTAGCTTTGTGACATCTTCAGTGACATGGTAAGTTTCTGGAAGGCAGGGGCAGGTCTGATATTTCTGTGTTCATTACAGTGACTAGCACTCAAGAAATATTTTGTGGCTTCATTAGTCAAGAGAAGAGTGAGTGTCCATTGAAATCTCCTGGCTTGCCAACGATGCTGAGGTCTGGGTAGAGAGATGCCCATTAACAGCTGGTAAACTGCAGGTGGTTGAAGATATTCAATATGGGCAAAGTCAGGTTGAGTGAATTATTTGAGGAAAAATAGTTCAAATGACACTTTGGAGGGCTACAAATCACTGTAATATCTAAAGCTTTTTGGTTGCCCAAGAACCAAGTTTCATCCCCTTGGGGGTGATATCATCCCTGTTGAAAACGCATGCTGTAGACAACTCTACAGCATATTACTTCATCCAGACAGAACAACAAATAGCTGAATATATAAGAATGGAACGGGAAACAAAAGAGTTTTCTCTTGTCCTCCCCTCAAAGCAAACAAAGTGGGGAGGCATGCCAGATGTATTCTGTTTGCCCCTCCTGAACTGCTCTCTACCCTTCCTCAGCCTGCTCTTTTCTTGGGAGGCTGACCAGGATGGACCTCACATCCAGCTCCTCTGCCCTGTGGCTTTGGGTTGGGATTGCCCAATGGAGAGCTAGGCTGGAGACTGGGGGAGGGAGGAAGGAGAGTGAGGTCAGGGTGTCTGTTCTCCTGGATCCCCCCTTTAATGTTTCCCTTCCTGGCCATGTCCCTCAGTCACTTCTCTTCTCAAGGGGCTGGCTTTACAGGTCTCCCTCCTCCTGGGCTCTGGTAACGGCTCCCACTCCATTCCCATGGGCAGGCATGGCGACAGCTCTGCTGCCACTAGCCCTGGCTTACAGCACTCTCCCTTGGGGTTCCCTGGCACTTGCACATGTGTTATGTTGCATGTGCTCTCTGTTTCCTGTTGGGACCCTTACTGTTATGTGGGGTTCCTGCCACTGCACCTCACTAGAGACGTTCTGGAGCTAGAGTAAGGTTAGAGGTCAGCAGGTAAGAGGATGCAGGTATGTATGTGTGTGTGTGTGGGGGGGTAGGTGGGATGGGGCAGGAGCTTAAGGGCTTACAGTCTAGAAGGAAGGAAGCGGAAAGTGGCTTTGATCCAGGTCTATAGACCTCAAAGCGGTCCTTAAAGAGGCTCAGGCTTGTTGGGGACATCCTCACTCTTGTGGGATGATGCCCAGAGGAAGGCCTGGTCTCCTCAATTGCCCCTTGGGCTTCCCATCGAAAGCAGGGTGCAAGCCTGGGAATCTTCCCCAGGAGGACTGGTAGGTGTGCGTGCAGCATTGGTCCTGCAGGTACAGGGAGAAATGGTGCTTCTTTGCGAGCTGGTGGGCTGGACAGTAAGGAACTTGGGGGTCCAGGGGCAAAAGCCTAGGCTGGAATCACACTTGATCTTAGCCAAAAGGCTGAGAAGCAATGGCTGGGATCAGCTCTGAACTTTCCAGCTGTGTAAATGAGCAAGGTTCTTCACCTCTCTGGACCACCCCCCATCTCACAGAGCTGTCATGAGGATTAAACGAGAAAGCGCTTTCTACAGGTTCCCAGGCCTGGCCTGTGGTCAGGAGCAGCCCGGCCCCTTGTCCTAGCAGCCCGTGCACTCTTGTCCTCTGCGTCCGTCAAATCTTTCCCACTCTGCCCCTGGGAGCAGGGGGCAACCAAATCTTACATGCTCCGGGCTCCAGAAGCCACGGAGTGAAAGCAAGAAATCATTGTCATGGATGGGGGTGGGTAGGTACGTTATCCTGAGGCCTCCTAATCCCATTTTCTGCTTTCGTGTTAATCCTCTTCATCCTTCTGTCTGCCACACACTCAACGCCCAGGGCGCTGACCCGGAGCTGGGCCCCACCTCCCTGGCAATGGCGGTGCTCCCTGTTGGGGGGTGGTGGGGAGACTGGAGGCGTGGAGCGAGGGCAGCGCGGCTCAGGCTTTGGTCCTCCCAGCCGGACTGGATGCTCTTGGATGGATGAACTTTGAGCGCTCAGCTTGCTAATAACGACAGCATCAGCTAGCGTTTCCTAAGCACCTTCCCTTTGCTGACCCTGGCTACGACCTTTAGGTCCATCAGATCATTCAAGTCCCCCAACACTCCTGTGAAGCATATATTATCAATCTGAAACTGGCAGATGAGGAAACAGAGGCTCAGGGAAGCTGTCACGACTCAGATCACACAGCACACCAAGAGCAGAACCGGGCAGGACTCCTGCCCAGCTCAGGCTGGCTCCAGAGTCTGGTGGGGGCGCCACTGATTGCCGCCTACCTCCCCCACCCTGGAAAGGATGTGCCTTCCTCCTCCGGCACGTGCCACCTGAGGCTTCCTGAGTGAACGCACATCTTTTATCCACCAGGCCTGGGTGTCACGGGCCGTGCAGTGGAGTGGGAAGAACATTGGCTTTAGGGCAGGAGGGACATGGCCCTGACCTCAGCAAGAGGGGGGACAAGATGCACCCAGAAATTGAAAAGTCCTCTGGGGAGACAGGTGACTCTATATAAACGGCCATCTGGGGTGGGGAGGAATAACTGCCTCAGGCTTTCACTCACCACCCCCATTCTTTCTGGGTCCTCCATCCCCTCACCATTCCCACTTGCAAAAGCCCTTTGCTCTACTCAGCAGAGTGAGCCTGGCCATTTTTGCCCCAGAAATAGGTTCTGAGGCTCAGTCCCTGTGGAAGAAGCTCTTGTTATTGCTTCAGCCACTTGTGGGTGAGTTTTCTCAAAAGATTTGATTCCCTTTGGACCTCCTTTTTTTTTTTTTTTTTTCAGGCCAGTAAAAAGAATTTATTGATAAATGGGGAAAAAAGTCTACGGCCATACCACCCTGAACGCGCCCGATCTCGTCTGATAAATGGGGAAAAGAACAGAGCTTGCTGAGAAATGGGAGAGAAGGAGAGAAATACACACCAAGATTTGGTGCAGGCTCCTCTAGGCAAAGAGCCTCAAATTTCTTTTTTAAATTTTTAAAAATTAATTTTTTAAAAGATACTTAGATTACAGAAATGTTACATAAAAAATATAGGGGATTCCCACATGTCCCGTTCCCCACATTGTGCACACTTTCAGACATTAACAATGTCTCTTATTAGTGTGGCACATTCATTGCAATTGATGATGGACCTCCATTTTGGTGTGGTACATTTTCATAAGGCTCTTTTCTAAAAATTTATTTCTCCCCACCCCCTCATTGTTTGCACTTGCTGTGTCTGTCTTGTTTCTTTAGGAGGCACCGGGAACTGAACCTGGGACCTCCCACGTGGGAAGGAGGTGCCTAAATGCTTAAGCCACCTCCGTTCCCTGCTTTTGTTGTGTCTCTCATTATGTTCTTCCTCCTGTGTCTCTTGTTGCATCATCTTGTCGCATTAGCTTGCCACGTCTGCCCGTTGTATCAGCTTGCTGTCTTAGGAGGCACTGGAAACTGAGCCACGGACCTCCCATGTGGTAGGCGGTAGCTCAATTGCTTGAGCCACATCTGCTTCTAAGAATTTTCTTTTAAAAGCCCAAGTACTATGTTAGTATTGCAGG
>PVKH010030082.1:0-12547 GCA_004027955.1 Chaetophractus vellerosus | reverse complement strand
TTAAGTCTCTTGGACATACACATTTCAAATCTAGTACTAACTATAGGTTCAAATGGAAGGGGCAGAAGAGCCATGTGTAGGGAAACCACAATAGTGTCCAACTCTGTCACACGGGGGAGCATAAATTCCAAAGCAGGGCCCCCTCACGGGGCACCAAACACCTGAGCTGTCTGCCCTACCTATAGTGTCTGGATGTCTCCAGAGTCCTCAGGAGCCCTGCAATTTGAGGCAATATTTAATTTGGCTTGCTAAAACTATTGAGGAAAACTTTTCCCAGCTGCAACTCCTATCCCATTGGTCTGGTGATGGTGAGTTAAAGTGAAAGTGAGGAGGTTGCATTTTGCTGGTTACTCTCACTAGTTTGGGCTACTATACTATAGTGTTTCTTAGTAAACTATTTTAATTTTTTCTTAAGATTGGAAGAGGTATAAAGGTGTTGGAGATGCAAAAGGGTAATGCTGGTTTTCCATAGTTCTCATCCTTTACAGGGTGCCAGTCCTGTCTTCTCATTACACTGATACTTTCTTGTAAGGATGGGAGAGTACAGTGAGGACTATTGATTGCACCACAAGGAGAAGGGAGAAAATGAGTATGAGAAAGTAATTTTAACTCAATCTAAACTAAACCCACTTTCCTAGATGATACTTAAAGGTGCTTTGATAATTTCTATTCACCATAGCATCTCTATAAAGTATGACACACATATTAAATTTTTTTTCAGTAAGAATTGTAGTGAACACAAATGCTTTTGCCTTGGGCAATCTTAGATATTTGTGGGAAAAATGTTTTTTCTTCTAATCCAAGCAATGTATCTTTGGGAAATATTGTTTTATTTTCTCCTGAATTTCATTATTTCCTTTGTCCCCTCTAACCCTCGCCTTAAAGTCCTACAGGTAGACTAATGCCCATGCTTTTCTCTGTTGTAATTACTCCACCCTCTACCCACTTCCCAAGCTCCTTTAGCTCTCCTTCCTCTTTTTCTCCCCTTCTCCATTCTCACCTCCACCTCATGATCTGGTGATCCTCCTAATCACCTTTGAAAAAGTTGTGCTTATATCTCAGTGAAACCTTCTCTGTCTGTCCCAGAGGGGAGGGTTTAGTAGCGTCATCATTTCTGTTCCCAAGGTACCATGGAAACACTCCCATTAGCACTTACCAAATTGCACCACACTTATCTGTTCACATCTCTTTCTCCTACTGGACTGAGATATATTTAAGGACATGATTGTACCTTTGTCAACTTTGTATCCCTAGTGTCCAACCTAGTACCTAGACGCTCAATAAATGTTTGAGAAATGAATGAATCAAGGACAGGATAAAAGACAGGAAAGCAGAGAGCAGCAAAAAGGATTTAGAGCAAGCATGTAAAGGGCAACATAAAAGACTGTCTACCATCTCTTCCCAATTCTCTTTGGATGGGGGTGGGCAGCTGGCAGTTTCAATGCAGTGGCATGAAGTAACTAAGAAGAGGAAGCTGGAGCTGGTCAACAAAATGGAGTAAAGCAAATAAAATCACTGATCTGGTTAACTCTAGCTAGGAGGTAAAGGTTTGTTATTTCTCTGTGTGAGAAAGGACTGATGATTTTCAAAGTACTTGGTTATGCTTAGAAATTTGTAGATACAGTAGTAATCTGCGGTAAGTGATAATGATAATGAGTCATAAAATCATACACAAGTGTGTCTTGTCTATGTCTATGTTCTCTTATTGCCCTTATTGTGACAAAACTGCTAGGTGCTTTTGTACAATATCTACGATCATCTCAAGAACACTGTATCATTTTGGCAATTTTATGTATGAAGGAAAAAAAAGCTAAGAAAATTTGCATATACCTATCAACTCTGGTACTAATTATAGTTTCAAAAAGGAGGGGCAGAAGAGCCATGTATTTCAACCTAGTTCATGCAAGTGGTATGTGTAAGGAACAATCCAATCTGGCTGCATCAATGGAGGCCAGAATACATTCTTGCCAGAAATTCTCCCCAGGAAATGTTCCTGGAAACCAATTAAACCATCCATCACCTATACAGCAGGGGTAGGATTTCCTCTGATGTGTGTCCAAACCAGACTCCAATTGATTCTAAGCAAGGCCAGAGTCCTGTGGTTTGCTGCTTTTTTGCCAGAAGGACCTCAGAAACTCCTTAATCATTTCTCAACAGTGTTGTATTGGAACTTGGCCAGAGGCTACATTTTGCCAAAATTACCAGGCTTACAACATTTTAGGAATTTTAACCTGCAGGAGAACTAGTGCTACTTGCCTCCAGAGCTTCATTTAGAACCTTATAGATGGAAAATGCGTTCATGCCTCATGTTCTTCTTTTCTTGGCTAAATTCCATTGGAAAGACTCTAATGCCTGTTATGTATGCACATTCTATTACTGTCACACCGTTCTTCCCAGATTCATTCTCCAACATTTTTGCTCCCTCCCAACCATTTTCTTTCCTTCTGTGGGACCTCTATATTGTGGTAAACAAAGCTTCCCACATCCTTGGTCTCTTTATAGGAATCTTCTTCCAATTTCTTGTTTACCTGAAGCTTGAAACTTCCTTGAGTACAACTTTCTCCTGTACGCAGTTACAGTGATGGTTGATTGTTTTCAAAGTTCAAAGAAACTGCAGGACTAAATGCTCTTTCTCTTAAGTCCCCATTCCTACATCTGAGGTATAACTCTTGAGCCTTTTTTTTTTTTTTACAAATGTCTGTTACTACTGACTAAACTTTATTTTTGTTTTGATTTGCATGTGGAAGGAAGGCATGGGCAGTTCTAGACACCTTTGATTTCTCTTTAGCAACTGACAAGTCTGTAGATACTCAGTATATATGTCTTTTGTATTATTATTATTTTAAAAGAAGCTTTATTGCATAAATGTTACATAGAAAATATAGGGGATTCCCATATACTCCACTTCCTCACCCTCCCACACTTTTCCCCATTAACAACAACATTGATCAGTGTGGTATATTTGTTATAATTGATGAACATATATTGAAGTACTGCTACTAACAATTGTCTATAGTTTATACTTTGCACCACACAATTTTATAGATTTTGAAAAAAATGTATAATGGCCTGTTTCTGTCATTGCAATGTCATGCAGAACAATTCCATTGTCCCAAAATGCCCCATGTTACACTTATTCTTCCCTCTCCCTCCCCTCAGAACCTCTGGTGACCACTGCCATTGTGTCAATGTTACAAGTTCTTCCATTACTAGAATAATAATAAAACTACTTTAGTCCACAGTTGCATCCCACCTATGTTTGTTCATTCCTCAATCTTGAGGATTTAGGGATGGTGATGCCTACTTAGTTTCTAATTGAGAGGGTGCTTAAATCACATGGGGCAGATGGATGGAACTATCTTGCTTGCAGTTGCAGATACTCTCTGTTCCTTGGGATGGGCATTGTCCATCATCATCTCCTTATTAGTTATCCAGGGTGAGTCCAATAAATAGGAGAGTAGGTGTTGGGAAACTCCACTGAGATTCAGGGCTCCACTGGCAGATGAACACACCAAAGATTTAAGTCTCTGAGACATATATTTAACAAGTATTGTGCTAATTATAGGTACAAATAAAATGGGTAAGAAGAGCCATGTGTATGGAAATTATAAATGAGTCTAACTGTGTTACACTAGGGAGGATAAATTCCAAAGTAAAGCTCACTGACAGGGTGCTGAATTCCTGAGCTTTTCTGCAGTATCTAGATATCTCTAATGCCCTCATGATCTCCATGTTTGAGGCACTCTTTACTATGACAGTCAATGAGATTCTGCTGAGAAATGCAAAAGCATAACCTCTGGAATGACCTCCTGACTCACTTTGAAATCACTTAGCCATAAAAACTCATTTGTATTTAGTATTTCCCCCTTTTGGTCAAGGTCTTTTTCCAGATGCTTTGCTAGTTGGCACTTGGTAATAATCCCTTGGTGCCAGGGAGGCCTATCCCCAGGAGTCATGTTCCATGCCAGGGAGGGAAGGTAGTGCATTTATATACTGAGCTTGGCTTAGAAAGAGACCACATTTGAGCAACAAGGAGGCTTTCAAGAAGTAACTCTTAGGCAATATATAATATTAGGCTAAGCTTCAATTTCACAAGAAAATGTTTATCAATATCATGGGCCTGGCATAATGGCCTGTCTTCCTTCACTAGGCACTGCCCATATATGTGGGCATGCCTCGCCATTCTATTAGAAAATGTAGCAGGGCTCCCCAGGATGGGAATTCAATATTATTTTGGTTATTGTGTGGGTCACCACCCACTGAGACAATGCCCCATGGACACTTAAATATATTCATATGCCTTAGAGATATGCCCCAGGTGAACTCCTCACCACACATTCCCCCATCACCAAACATTCCACACCAGTCATCCTTCCATGCCACAGTTGTGACCCTCTATGATCCAAAACCTCTCCAAAAATGAAACAAAAAAAACCTCACAAATAAATTCAATAAGAAAGTGAAATAATAATTTTTAAAAATAACAAATAAAATGCAAAAATAAAAAAATGAAATAAAATAATAAAAAAATTTTAGACATTGTGTCTTTCATCACTGTAAGATCTGTTATCTTGTATGTACAGTGAAAATTTCTTCCATATATTCTCCCATTGTCTTGCTACTTTTCATTTTATCTTCCCCATATCCCACTACCACTGATGCCCTGCACCAATAACCCTCCTCTGCCTTATTTACTAAAAGAGCATTCCCATAATTGTGGTTTAAACTACAGACCTACAAGTCCCCAGAGTTCACCTGTTCCTTCCTCCAGCCCTCTCCCCAATTCCATGGATAGTCCAACCGAAACCCCTCACCCTCACATTCCAGCACCCTTGACCCCACTCACATCCCTGCACCACAATCACCCCCATCAATGGCCAAATGACCCCCTTCCACCTTATCATAGGATTTGCCCATATTGAACATAGGCTCACCCCACTCTATTCACTTTTTGTTTCCTGAATACCTATCTTCCAGACTCTAGCTCTGTGAGTCTGCTCAATTTTCTTAACTCGTATCAGTGTGGTCATGTAGTTTTTGTCCTTTAGTGACTGGCTTACTTCAGTCAACATAAGGTATTCAAGATTCATCCGTGTTGTCCCATGTGCCAATTCTTCATTCCTTCTTACAACTGAGTAATATTCCATTGTGTGTGTATACCACAATTTGCTTATCCATTCATTGGTTAATGAACACTGAGTTTGCTGCCAACTTTTAGCAATAGTGAATAATGCTGCTATGAACATTAGTGTGCATATATCTGTTCATGTCCCTGCTTTCAGTTCTTCTGGGTATATACCAAGCAGTGGGATTGCTGGATCATATGGCAGTTGTACAGTAACTTCTTGAGGAATTGTCAAACTATCTTTTACAATGGCTGCACCGTTCTACAATTCCACCAGAAGTGGATGTAGGTTCCCTTTTTTCCACATCCTCCCCAACACTGTAGTTCTGTGTGATTTTATTTTTAATAGCCTACAGTTTAATAGGTGTGAGATGATATCTCATTGTAGTTTTGATTTGCATTTTGATAATAGGTGGTGATGTTGAACATCTTTTCAGGATCTTTTTAACCATTTGTATTTCCTTTTTGGAAAAGTGTCCATTCAAATCTCTTTCCCATTTTTTAAATGAGTTGTTTGTCTTTCTATTTTCAAAATGTAGGATTTCTCTTTACATGTTGGATATTAGATCCTTATCAGATAAATATTTACCAAATATTTTCTTTCATTGAGTAGGCTGCCTTTTCACTTTCTTGACAAACTCCTTTGAAGTGCAAAGGTTTTAATTTTTAGGAAGTCCCATTTATCTATTTCTTCTTTTATTGCTCGTGCTTTTGGTGTAAAGCTTATGAAAGCATTTCCTATAACAAGATCTCATAGAGGCTTCCTTATATTGTCTTCTAGGATCTTTATCATCTTGGCTTTTATAGTTAAATCTTTGATACATCTTGAATTAAGTTTTTCATAGGATGTGAGAGGGTGATATTATCTCATTCTTTTGTATATATATATCCAGTTCTCCCAACACCACTTGTTGAAGAGAGTCCATTCTATCCCAGTTGAGTGGGCTTGGTAGCATTTTCAAGTATCAGTTGACCGTATATGCGAAGATCTATATCAGGACTCTCAATTCAGTTCCATTGGTCAGTATGTTTATCCTTGTGCCAAAACATACATTTTTGACCACTGTGGCTTTGGAGTATGCTTTAGAGTCAGGTAGCATGAGTTCTCCAATTTCATTTTTCTTTTTCAAATAAATTCCATAATTAGCTTTTCCAATTCATTAAAGAATGCTATTGTAATTTTTATGGAGATTGCATTAAATATGTATATCAATTTGGGTACGACAGACATCTTAACGATGTTTAGTCTTCCAACCCATGAATATGGAATATTTTTCCATTTATTTAGATCTTCTTTGATTTCCTTTGACAATGCTGTGCACTTTTTGGCATACAATCCTTTACATCTCTACTTAAGTTTATTCCTATATATTTGATTTTTTAAGTTGCTATTGTAAATGGAATCTTTTTCTTGATTTCCTCTTCCTATTGCCCATTATTGGTGTACAGAAATGCTACTGATTTTTGCATGTTGATCTTATCTCCTAACACTTTGCTGAACTCAGTTATCAGCTCTAGAAGCTTTGTTGCAGATTTTTCAGGGCTTCCTATGTATAAGATCATGTCATCTGCAAATAGTGAAATTTTTATTTCTTCTTTTCAAATTTGGATGCCTTTTATATCTTTTTCTTGCCTAGGTGCTTGAACAAGTACTTCTAACACAATGTTAAATAAAAGTGGGCATCCTTGTTTTGTTTCAGACTTTAGAGGGAAAGTTTTAGCATTTCAACATTGAATATGATATTAGCTGTGGGTTTTTAATATACACTCTTGATCATGTTAAGGAAAGTTCCTTTTATACCTATCTTTTGAAGTATTTTTACCAAGAAAGGATGCTGTATTTTGTCAAATACTTCTTCTTCATCAAAAGAGGTGATCATATGATTTTTTCTTTCAATCTGTTAATGTGATGTATTAAATTGGTTTATATTCTTATGTTGAGCCGTCTTTGCATAGCAGGGAGGAAACATACTTGATCATGGTGAATAATTCATTTGATATGTTGTTGAATATGATTAGCAAGTATTTTGTTGAGGATTTTAGCATCAAGGTTCATTAGAGAGATTGGTCTGTAGATTTCTTGTGGCATCTTTATGTGGTTTTGTTATTACGGTGATGCTGGCATCATAAAATGAGTTAGGCAATGTTTCCTCCATTTCTATTTTTGGAAGAGTTTAAGCAGGATTGATGTTAGTTCTTTCTGGAATGATTGGTAGAATTCACCTGTGAAGACATCTGATCCTGGGCTGTTCCTAGTTGGGAAGTCTTTGATGACTAATTTTATCTCATTAATTGTGTTTGGTATGTTGAGTTCATCAATTTCTTCTTTGGTCAATGTAGGCTGTTTGTGTGTTTTTATGAATTTTTCCATTTCATCTAAGTTATCCATTTTATTGGCATACAATTTTTCAAAGTATCCTCCAGTGATACTCTTTAGTTCTGTGGGATCAGTAGTGATGTTCCCTCCCTCATTTTTATTTTTTGTATTTGCAACTTCTCTTTGTTAGTCTAGCTAATAATTTGTCAATTTCATTAACCTTCTCAAAGAACCAGTTAGGTTTTTAAAATTTTTCCTCCTGTTTTCTTTATTTTCAATTTCATTTAGCACTTCTAATCTTTGTTATTTCCTTCTTTCTGCTTGCTTTGGGATTGCTTTGTTGTTTTTTCTACTTACTCCAGGTATACAGTCAGGTCTTTGATATTAGCTCTTTTTCTTTTTTAATATAGGCATTTATGGCTATAAATTTCCCTCTCAGCACTGCTTTTGCTGCATCCCATAGGTTTCTTTATGTTGTGTTCTCATTTTCATTTGTTTCAAGGTAGTTACTGATTTGTTTTGCAATTTCCTCCTTGACCCACTGATGATCTAAGAGTATTTTGTTTAAATTCCATATCTTTATGCCTATTCTGCCTCCCTGCCCCTTATTGATTTCCAATTTCATTTCATTGTAGTCAGAGAAATTACTTTGTATAATTTCAATGTATCTGAATTCATTGAGAGTTGTTCTGTGGCTTGGCATGTGGTCTATCCTGCAGAATGATCCATGTGCACTCGACTAGAAGGTATATCCCGCTGTATTTGTGTGTAATGTTCTGTAAATGTCTATTAGGTCTAGATCCTCTAATGTATTATTCAAAATCTCTGTTTCTTTACTGACCCTCTGTAGAGATGTTCTGTCTAATGGTGATAATGGTGTATTAAAATCCCCCACTACAATTGTAGAGACACATATTTCTCCACTTAATTTTTTCAATGTTTGCCTCATATTTTTCGGGCACCTTGGTTAGGTGCATAAATGTTTATAATTGTTCTTTCTTCTTGATAGATTACCCCTTTTATTATTATGTAGTGTCCTGTTTTGTCTCTTACAATAGTATTGCATTTAAAGTCTAATTTCTCTGATATTAGTATAGCTACTCCCACTCTTTTTATTTATTATTTGCAGGTGAAAACGTTTTCCAACCATTCACTTGCAACTTGTTTGCATCTCTGGGTCTAAGATGAGTTTCTTGTAGACAGCATATAAATGGGTCATATTTCCTTATCCATTCTGCAAATCTGTGTCTCTTGATCGGAGAGTTTAATCCATTAACATTCAATGTGGTTACTTTCATAGCAGTACTTACATTAGCCATTTTTTCTTTAGCTTCATATATGTCATATTTTGCTTTTATTTCTATTTTTAATTTTTCAGTTATTCTTACTAATAATCTTCCTTTTTACACTCTCCTCCAAACCTCTCTCTCCTGTTTTTTTCCTTTCAACTTGTAGAACTCCCTTTAGTATTTCTTGAAGGGCAGGGTTCTTGTTGACAAACTCTCTTAATTTCTGTTTATTTGTGAATAATTTGAACTCTACCTCATTGTTGAATGTCAGCTTTGCTAGATTCAAAATTCTTGCTTGTAAGTTTTTTCTTTTAGCACCTTGACTATGTCATACCACTGCCTTCTTGCCTCCATGGCTTCAGATTTGAAATCATTGCTTAATCTTATCATGCTTCCCTTGTATGTGATGGGTCTCTATTCTCTTAATGCTTTCAGTATTCTCTCTCTTTTTTTAAGTGTTTCACAATTTGATAAGTGCATGTCTCAGGGAGACATATTAGAATATATACTGTGTGGGGTGCACTACTCTTCCTGGGCATGTGCATCCATGTCCCTCAAAAGAGTTGGGAAATTTCCTGCCATTATTTCTTCAATACCCATTCTGCCCCATTTCCCTTCTCTTCTGCCTTTGGGATACCTATAATGTTTATGTTTGCATGTTGTATGTTGTCATTCAATTCCCTGATCCTTTGCTGAATTTTTAAAATCTTTTTATTTATCTGTTCTACTATCTGTGCAATTTCAGATGTACTATCTTTGATATCACTAATTTTTTCCTCTGCCTGTTCAAATCTGCTGTTATGTGTTTCCAGCATGTTTTTTTATTTCCTGCATTGTGCTATTCATCACCATCAGATCCATTATTTTTGTATGTATAATTACAATTTTTTCAGTATGTTTCCCTGGTGTCTTCTTAATATCCTTTATTTCTTTCTTCAATTCATTAAGTTGATTCATGATATATGTTTGGACATCTTTCATTAGTTGTTTCACATTCTGCATCTCCTCTTGTTTTTTAATTTGCTTGTTATACTGTGCCATGTCTTCCTGTTTCTTAGTATGGCTTGTAATTTTAAAATATGTTTCTAGGCATCTGTTTATCTTGATGTGTTTATTCAGATTGTTACCTTCTCTTTCTTCTCTCTCTCTCTTTTTTTTTTAATTTTGTTCAGTTTTGTGTCATGGTTCACCTTTGACACTGGATCCATTTATTCCATATCCTTGTAGTTGTTTGTGTTCCCTTGGAAAAAAGTTAAGACCACAGAAAAGGAAAGAGAAAAAAGAAAATGAAAAATAGTAATAATAATGAAAAAGATAGAAAAGGAACCATAAAAGAGCCAGGAAAAATAAGTAATAAGAATGAAAATTCATAAAAAATGCAAAGGAATAAGAATTTAAAAGGTGGAATAAAAAAATGAAAGAAAAAATAGAATAAAATAAAAGATCAGAAAGATGAAAAGAGGAAAAGGAAAAAAATATAAAATGAAATGAAAGAAAAGCAATGGAACAGGGAAAAAGGGAAAATGAAAGAGAAAAGAAATAAAGAAACTAATGAGAAAAAATAAAGAAAGGAAAATAAGAAAACAGGGAAAGTGAAAAGACAACTAAAAAATATCTCAGGAAAAACAGACTTCCCCCCTTAGTCCCCTAGGAACCATCTCAGGCTGCCTGTGCTCAATAACAATCACCCTGCAGCCTGCTCTCTAGAGGTAAGGTACCCAGTTTTAGAGAATAAAATAAAGAATAAAAAAATAAAATAAAGATAAAAAAATAGACCAAAAAACATAAAACAAAAAATCTCAATCTATAACTTCCCTGTGATAGGGTGCCAGTCAGATGCCTAACAACCTGGTGGATGACTCTCTGGATCCCTTTTCTTAGGAGGTATTGAGAACCAAACCAGGGACCTAGTGTAGGCTACACAGGTGTTCCTCCACTAAGCTAGACTCACACTACAGTTAGGGTAGGCTTCTGAAAACTTATCTGGATCTCCCTGCTCCCTTTCCCTCAGATGACTTGGGCGTCTGACAGATTGCAGACTTTCTCTCCTGGCTTACTTCTCTCCTTGGTTGGTTAGGTGCCTGTCTCTACCCAACCCTTCACTGACCTAGTTCCTCTCTCTCCCAGGGTGGCTGGTTGTGATTGCCTGCCTGATCAGATAACCCCTCCCCTCTCCTTGGGGCCACTTTAGTGTTGGCTGGGTATTTTTTTTTTTTTTTGAGATTCAAATGGAGCTCAGCTGATCAAGCTCACTGAAGAGAAGCCACTCTCCACGATCTGCTAGATTCCTCTTCTTCCCAGGTTGGAGAATTTTCTTTCCCTCTCAGTTGGCTGCAGTGAGCCAGGGGTTTTGCCAAAGGTATTCACCTTGAGGGTGGGGTATATATGTTGCTCTCAGCCACAGGGGTGAGTAACTCAGTTTTCATTTGTCCTCTTTGTCTCTCTTTCCCTCTCCTTCCTGGACGATGCACAGGAAGTGGGTCCCTAGGATAGCTTTTTGCCCTTCCTCTGTTGTTTTTGTGAGAAAGGTGCCTACCTATTCTGATGTCATCTTCCCAGAAGTCCTCTAAACTAATAAAAGTAACAGCAAGATTCTTCCTTTTGAGACACCTTTTATCTGACTCTTCTATCACCTATTTCTTTTCCTAACTGATATGGCTTTATTCTGTTGTTCTTACTGACATTTTAAAGCATATTCATTGCTAATTAATTTATACTTACATGCGTTGATAACATTTAAGGCTAAAATTACCCTCAAATTTCTACTTTCACTGCATTTTAAGGTTTTAATATGAAGTACTTTCATTCATGTTCATTTCAAAGTTTTCATTTCAATTATGCTTTCTACCTTGATCCAGGATTTTACTAGAATTTTTTAAAATTTCCAACTGTTTATTTTTAAATATACCTTTTGTTTTGTAACAATTCCATTGTTATCAGAGAACATGTTCTATATGATACATGTTCTCTGCAATTAGTAGAGAGTTAACTCGTCTTTTGTTCTTTTAGTTTTTAAAGGCAATGGCCACCAGAGGTTCTGAGGGGAGGGAGACAGAAGAATACATATAACCTGGGGACAATTTTGGCACATTGAAATTGTCTTGCATGAGATAGCAATGATGGATACAGGCCATTATACATTTTGCCAAAACCTATAAAATTGTGTTAGGGAGAGTGTAGACTATAATGTAAACTATATCATGGTTAGTAGCAATGCTTCAAGATGGGTTCATCGATTGTAACAAATGTACCATACAAATGAGAGATGTTGTTAATGTGGGAAAGTGTGGGAGGGGGAGGGAGTGGGGTATACATAAATCCCCTATATTTTTTATGTAACATTTATGTAACCTAAAGCTTCTTTAAAAAAAATAAAAATAAAGATTTTTTTAAAAGTCCATGTGTTCCTAAGAAGAATGGGAGTTCTCTGATTTTTTAATCCAAGATTTTACATATGTCCACTAAAGCACATTTGTTGTAGTCTCAACAATTCTTTGTCTTTACCATTTTTTGTCTGCTTTAATTAAAAGTAATATAGAGAGATTTGCCGAAACCTCATGCAATGGTGACAGTATATCTATATCTATCTGTAGTTTAAGCATGTTTTTGTTTTGTAATTTTTAAGCTATATTATAAGGTACTTCAGGTTTTCAATACATAGATTCCCACTGTTTTGGTCAGCCACAGGCGTGCCTTTTGAAATATACCAAAGATTGGTCAGTCTTTACAAAGGGTATTTATTTGGGGTAGAAGCTTACAGTTACCAGGCCACAAAGCATAAATTTCTTCCCATACCAAAGTCCACGTGTTGGAGCA
>PVKH010030081.1:0-12546 GCA_004027955.1 Chaetophractus vellerosus | reverse complement strand
CTCAGTGGTTGAGGGCCTGTGAACAAGTTACTTATCACCTGGGAGCTTCTATTTTCTCATTTGTAAAATGAATAGCAGACTCAAATCTCAGAGTTGCTATGAAAATTAAAGGGGTGATGCATGTAAAAGGCTTGGCTGATAATAGGTGTTCAAAGAATGAGAATAATAATTAGTATTTACTTAGGTGAACCACTTTTGTTTTGAATGACAGCAATTACCTGCACCAATTAAGTGGCAGCTTCTGCATACGGGCCTACAGTTTTCTTCTAGTGTTTCGCATGCATGTTTCCCATTCTTAATTAAATTCTGAGATTTTAAGAGTGGCATCAAATTTGTGTATCTGCCCAAGTGTCTTGCAAATAGTAGGTGGTTAATAAGTATCTGTATTAATTCTGGGTCTGTGCTATATTGGGTGACATGGAGGGAAACCAGGGCAAAAACCATGTGTGTACTTTGTCCCAGATTGTCCCAAACGTAAAAACTACAGCCTGAGCAACTGTGTTGGAGAAGGGGCCAGGTGTCTACATTTGCAGAACAGGAGAGTTGTGTGGAATAGAGATAGTTCTGAAATGTATGGGCCTACTCACCATGACTTTAGTCTCTGGCCTCTCTGCCTGCAGCCCTGTGTAAGCTCTGATTTCCCACATCATCTATACCAGTAAAGATAATCTACTTAAACAATGAACTATTCTTTCAGTATGGAAGATGGAGAGCTCTGAAATTAATTTTTACAAGTCTATTATTGATGGATCTGCTCTCTCACCTAAGAATGTATCAATATTGCTGTAGGCATTTTTGTTTATTGAGGCATAATTACACGCAATAAAATTCATCCTTTTTAGTTGTACAGTTCTATGAACTTGGACAAACTAATGCAGTTGTGTAACCTTTCCCACAGTCTATATAGAGAATATTTCCATCATTCCTCAACTTTTTCTTATTCCCCTTTGTAGTCAATTCCCCTTCCCTACCCTAGCCTTTGATACCCATTGGTCTGCCTACTGTCCCTATAGTTTTGCCTCTTCCAGAATGCCATGTAAATGGAGTCACACAGTATGCCTTCTTTTGAGTTTGGCTTCTTTCACCTACAACATGATTTTGGTTTTAATCCATACTGGTTCTTGTAGCAATGATTCATCCCTTTTCATTGCTGAGAAGTATTCCCTTGTATGAGTATATCATAATTTGATATCATTCGCTATTTGATATTTAGATATTTGAGTGTTTCTAACTTTTAGTGATTATAAATACAACTGTTCTAAATATTTGTGCACAGATTTTGTGCATTCAAGTCTTCATTTCTCTTGGGTGTGCAATTGCTAGGTGTATGTTTAAATTTATAAGAAACTGTCTAATTATGTGCTGAAATAGTTTTGCTATTTTGCATTCCCACCAGCAATGTATGAGAGTTCTAGTTGCTCCCTATCTTTGTTAGCAGTTGGCAATGTCATCTTGTTTAGAGCAATTCTAATAAGTGTTTAGTGGTCTCTCATTGTGATTTTAATTTGGAATTCCCTAAAGGCTAATAATATTGAGCAGTATTTCACCTGTTTCTTTTCCATCTGCATATCTTTATAGATTAAGTGTTTGTTCAAATATTTTGCATATTTTTTGGGGGGGAGGAGATGTTTGTTTTCACAATAGGAATGTTTAATTGTACCATATTTTTTTCTAGTCAATATTCACCACTTCATAACATAAAACTACAGTGGCTCAATCAGTTGCCTTCACCCTGAAATATTCTTTTCTTTACCTTATGTGTGTAAACTTTATTAGATATTAAGAAAGATAGAAAAGCCAAATTACTTCAAAGTCCAGAGTGAGTAATTTACCAAGAAGATTTTCTATCAGCTTTGTGATGTAATACCATACGTGATGTAGCCTTCACCTATTCTCTCACCATTCTCTCCCCCTTCAACCTCTACGTACTCCTACTCAGGCTCATGACCTTTCTTGGTGACTCAGACACATGCCGAACTTGTTCGTGCCTCATGGCCTTTGACCTAAGGCTCCTTTCACCTGGAAATCTTTTTCCCCACACCTGCTTGGCTCCTTCCCTTACTTCCTTCTGGTCTCTAGTCAAATGCCTCCTTGTGGCCTTCCCAACCAGACCATTAAAACATTAACAGCATACACCTCTTTAATTCCTCCAAAAAAGGCTTTCTGCCTTATAGTTCTTTGTAGCACTTATCACTATCTGACATGTTATATTTTTATTCATTTCTTTGTTTACTATCTTCTCCCACCGAAAGATAAGTTCCATGAGAACAGGAACTAGACATGTTTTGTTTCACTGCTAGATTCTGCAGCCTAGAAAAGTGCCCAGCATATAGCAGGCATTCAATAACTGTGGGTGGAATTAATAAATCTCAAGGAGAAAGGGAAGTGGGAGAAATGCTAATAAGATGTTGGCTCTTTTAGATAGCGCTGGATATCATACCAGATATGACCTGCTCCCAGCATTTAAAAGCTTATTAAGCTATTTCACATTTGATCCACTGAACTCCTAAGCCTTCCTTGGCCTAATCCTGTATAACATTTCCAAATGGATGTAATCATCCTTAAACAACCAGTTCCAAGATGGCAGCAAGCAGAGGTGGCAGTGATTGCCTTGTTTGAGGCCTACCACCTGATTTCTCTTTGGCTCTGGCTTCATGATTCTGAGGAGTCTTTTTCAGGTACACTTTGTGAACAGGTTCAGACACTTCTTGGAGTATTCTTGTCTTTTGCCTTGGGCTGCTTGGGGCTTTTTTTTTTTTTTTTCCTGGTTCTTGCTTTCTCATGTTGCACATGCAGACAGGACAGTTAATTGCTTGCTTTTCCCTAGGGTTTCTTTGACTAGACTGAAGGAGTCATGGTTATGGGGTGCAGTTCCTCTTATGCAATGCAGTGGAGCTGTCCTTGAGCTAAAGGTCTCCAGAGTTAAGACGGTTAGGAAGTTGCTCTTCTTTTGTGGGGCTTAGACCACAATGGAATCAAGGGTGGGTTCCCAGTACTTCTCCATATTTCCCAATGTTCCTGCTCACGAATCGTTTTCTGTACCTGATTCAAAGTCTGGAGCCCTTCCTGAATGTAAATATGTTAGAGCCCACTCTCTGGATTGAGACTAATTGGGGAGAATAGAAATGTCCTGGGCTGCTTTTTCCCTAGGAAACTAACTAACTAACCAGTTAGCCAAGTAAACAAAAGCCCACCAAACACCCAGTTTTGATTGCCTTTGAAATCAAGAATATTATGCGTATTTACTAAAAAAAACAAAAAACTTCTAGAAATGTACTTTCTCTTTTATGCTTGATATAGATATTCAGATTTTGAAGAAAATGACAATCTAACCTATATTGGGTAGATCTGGGCCTTTTTATTGTCGAGATTTCACAAATGGAAATGGGTATTATAAATAGCAGAGGGATACCATTTGTAGCTTTTCCTATGGGCTGAGTTCCTTTATAAAGCATACCCTTGCAAAGTCTAGTTTTCAGAAATCTTGTAAGCCGAGCTTGTTTCAGAACTGATCTTTGCCTCCTCAGTGATCTTAAGCAAAATTATGAAAATCTTCCCAAATCCTGATTTTATAATGCCAAGAAATTCTGACAGTGATGCTTCAGGAGGTTAATGATGGTCTAATTATCTTGCACCAATAAGGGAAAAGAGCCAGCCTTTTGGCAAGATTATGTCAGAACTAGTCGGATAATATAGATATTCCTACCTCCGTGCATTTTCTAAAGGGGGATGTTGCAGCTTTAATTAAATGTTATATGAATACATTTCAAATAGATCCAAACACAGGGGCAAACTATGTTTCAGAACTGCGGTTCCTCCATTTAAAATGTATTTGAAATGTAATTTAAATAAAAGATAATGGGAAAGAAAAACTAAAATAAGTTGAAACAAGCAGAATATAGTAGCTCATCATTACGCTAATATATCAAACAATGTGATCTTAGCTTAATTATCCCCTTTGAGAGTTGAGAAAACTAAGCACAACCTTCAATTTACAGCTGTTTGGTGCCGGGAACCTGAATTATTATTTAAGAAGAAGGGGGGAAAAAGTTTATTTATTGTGACCTCCACTCAGTTTTTATTCATCGTGGAAAATCTGTATATTCACAAATGAGGGCTATTCATCGTGAGACCGCGGCATTCTTCAGCTGTCCGGGCCGACATCAACTGCACTTCTCCAGCTTTTGTGTGCATCTCGAAGGCTCTTCATCCAGATTGTTCATCATCTTGATGGTCGAGCTTTATCTTGCTTTTGTGCAGCTGCATTCCGCTTATCCAAAGTGCTGAGGGAGATGAGGGAAAGGGAGAGAGAAAAGAGCGAGCGAGCGGGAGCGAGTAAGCAGGAGAGAGTGGGAGAATAGAAAGGAGAAAAAGCAATGGCCGGTGCACATATGAGGATAATTTGTAGTTTCTCAATAATAATAAAAAAAGGAGGACAGGCTAATTACTGGCTTAACTAGGGCAGCCTGTGGATCTTCATGTCAAAAGGACTGCCGTAATTATTTGCCATCAAAGCACATTCATATTGTGGCACAAAAGAAGGGCCTTTTGCAAATGGATCTTGCTAATAAACAGGGCTGAGAGGAGCATTATGTGTCTCCCTGGTTGCAGGCACATTAACACAGTGACATGGAGCATAACTCGGGGCCTGAGGAAAAAAACACCAGAATGATAATTATCCCCCTACCCTCCCCTGCCTCCCTCGCCTTTCCCTTTGTGTTGGACGAGGAAGCCGAACCTGACCTATCGGAAGGCCCAACGGAAGGCCCAAGGCAGGCTATTAGTGACCCCTGAGCCCTGACAAGGTGCCTCTGTTCTTTTAAAAGCCTTCCTCTTGATGTCAGGAGGGTCACGTGGACCGGCTAGCTTGCCTCGAAATGGTCCAGCAAACACTTCAGCCTTAAAGACACCTGGAAGGTCATGACCAATTTAATGCAGATGAAGGCAGCTGAGACAAGGCTCTGTTGAATCCTGGTACTAAAGTTTTCTCTCTCTCTCTTTTTTTTACTCACTCGTTTTTTTCCGTCTTCTTTGTCCACACTTGCTGAAATGCATCTCTTTTAGTCCTCAAAACTAAATTCAGTGGGGAAAAAGTTCCCTTTCTTTTTCTCTTAGTACATGAAGACGGTCTTAGTGAAATATTTACCTGCCATAGAAAATATTTATAGGAGAAAAATTATGGGACAGTAATGTGTAAGAAATCTAGGGAAAAGAAGGGCAATGTGGATGCAAATACAGCCCCCTGGATTAACCCTTCTTCTAGCAGATGTAAACAGACTGATTTCCCACAGGCAGGGGGTCACTGGGAGGGCAAGGGGACTGTGTTTTAGCAAGTAGCATTGACTGCTTTTGCTGCTTCTTGCTGGGCAGGTGGTGAGTGGCTCATCAGCAATGGGACACGAGCAAACAAGCCCCAGTGCTCAGCGGGTCACCCATGAGCTGGCCCACCAGACACTGGGCATGCTAGAGCTGCAGGTCATGTCTGAGGCTCCAGGCTTGTCCTGGTTCCACACAGAGCAGCTGACGTTGAAGAAAAGGGCCAGTAATCAGCTTGGAAAATGTCCCCGAGGCCATTAGGATTGGATTGTCTTTTCTCTTTACTTCCTCTACCCTTTACATCTTGGGTGAGAGCTGTCTTCTGACACAGAGTGGGCACCCAGAATTCAGAACATGGGGAGAGTATTCTATTTACACTCACCAGAAGCAAACCCAGCCCCTGTAACTCTTATGTTCACCAGCAGAGAAATTAAGGGTGACAATTTACATTGCAAAGGGATTCTTGCTTCACAAATGCCAGCTTCCCTGAGCATTTAAATATTTAATTATTTGAAAGGCTGGAGGTAGCTAAAGTTAAAATGTTATGAGCCATTTCTAATGGAAGATCTACCAGAAATGACTTAGAAACATTGAAAGAAGCATATCCGTGGGAAAATAGGATACAGAGTTTTGGGATTTGGCTGAAATAGTTCACGAAGCATGTTGAGTTTGAATTTGCAGCACACTTAGGTTGTGAACTCCAAATAATTTTAATTGCCCTCTCCCTCCCTTCCTTCCTTCTTGTTCCTTCCTTTTTAATTAGTCTTAACACAAAGGAATATGGAGATAAATATACTAATTACAGATCATAGATTTTTCCAAACTGTTAAGAACAATAAAGCAAACTACACCAAATTTCTTACCTCTAGCCTGGACGTCTTTGGAGCTGCAAACTTTACTATATCCAGCTGATCACCCGACATCTCCACTTGAATGTCTAATAGATATCGCAAACTCGACAAATCCAGGACTAAACTCTTGATTTCTTTCCCCCAAAACTTGCTTTACTCAGTCTTTTCTATCTCAGTGGATAGCAACTGCGACTTTCCACTGCTTAGGTCAGAAACCTTGGTATCGTTCTCATCTCTCTCATGTAACAGCGTCCAATCTGTTAGAAGGTTCTGTTGGCTTTACCATCCAGATACATTCAAAATCGGACCACAGCTCAGTCACTTCCATTGATACCTTGGTCTGAATCACCATCACCTCTCGCCTCTGTTACTCCAGTAGCATCTTCAGAAGTCTCCAGCCTTGCCCACCCCTGCCTTTAATCTATTCCTAACTCAGCAGCCAGATTGGACTTTCTAAACTGGCAGTCATATCAAGAGTTTGTTACAAAGATCCACAGACTCTGCCTGGTCTGACTCCCTGTTATCTCTCTGACTACATTGACTATTTCTTTCCTTGATCATCTGCTGCAGCCCCAGTGCTGCTCTGATTTATTCATGACTACACACCAAGAGTTCTCCCATTCTAAGCACCTCTGCTTGGGACACTGAACCCCTTCACCGCCAAGTCATTTTTCAGAATTTACCTTCTCAATGAAGCCTACCTTGACCGCCCCTTAACACTACAGCCTGCCAAGTGCCCCTGGTACCCAGGCTCCCCTGTACTCCTGACGTTTTTTTTTTTTTTTCATTTTTAAAATAAAACATATTGAACATACTACTGTGATTTATGTTTTTGGTAATCCAGTTATTATTTGTGCTGTTTATTTCTGTCTCTGAAGCTTTAGGAGGGGAGGGGCTTTTGCTTTATTTTTTCCACTGCTGTACCTCAAGTACCTAGAAGAGTATCTAGAATATGGTTAATGTCCAATAAAAAGTTGTGACATGAATAGTGAATCGATGAATTTGAAGGTTTAGGAAACCAGAGATCTAGTAATGCTTAAAAAAGAATACAAAAGTACCAGAAGATGTTCAGAAAGAAAAAAAAAATGCCGTGATAAAACAGATCAAGAATGTAAGAATCCATAGTGGTTGCCAGAGGTTCAGAGGGGAGGGGAGGGAAGAATAGGTGGGACACAGGGCATTTCTAAGGCATTGGAATTGTTCTGTGTGATACTGTGATGGCAGATATGTGACATTATACATTTGTCAAAGCCTATAAAACTGTACAGTGTAAAGTGTAAACCGTAAATGACAGACCTTGATTAGTAGCAGTGCTTCAATTTGGTTCATCAGTTATAACAAATGTACCACACTAATGTAAGATATGATTAGGGGAAAAATGTGTATGTGAGTGGGTGGGGTAATAAAAGAATCCCTATGCTTTTTTAAAAAATATTTTTTAGGAGGTACCCGGGATTGAACTCAGGACCTTGCAGGTAGGAAGCAGGCGCTAACCACTGAGCTACATTCGCTCCCCCATGAGAGTCGGTTTTATCCTTTGTTTTGTTTTTAGGAGGTACTGGGAATAAAACCCGGGACCTTTTATCTGGGAAGCAGGCACTCAACCACTTGAGCTACATCTGCTCCCCATCCCCTACACTTTTGAGGTAACTTTTCTGTAATCTAAAACTTCTCTAAAAATAAAGTTTATAATGATTTAAGAAAAAGAATGAGAATCCAGGTCACTCAATTATTGCACAGTGAGACCTGTGATAGTTTGTTTTATTCTATTCGTGTTGGCGGCATTTACATAGTCGCTTTCTTGCCCTCACTCCCACAGGGGCAGATGAAAAGCGGAGCAAAATAAAAAAGAGGTTTATTGTTTGTTTTATTTTATTTTGCTTTTTCCTACATGATCAAAAAAATTTGAGGGCTGATTTTTTTTTTTTCTCCATGCACCTTCCTCCCTGCACCAATGTCAATTAGATCAATTATTGTGGAATCCCAACAGCCATACAGGCTGCTTTAAAATCTCCCACATCCCATCAAAATGAAAAACATTGAGTATTAGAGTTAGAAAGAGCTGAAAAATGGATCATCTTCAAATATGTCTGTTTTGCCCACCTCAAACCTTAGTCTTAGTGATAGTCTGTCTATTTTAGCTTTGTAGAAGGAAAATGCTAAATGCTAAAGCAAACCAGTATCAATTTAGCTGCCAATTCCTAATTTTAAGTCCAAGGCTGAAGTCAGTAATCTATCCTCTAAAATCTGTAGCTGTAGGTCTGCCTCTATCTCTATCTCAATCTCTATCCCTATCTCTCTCTCTATCTCCCACTATCATCACCTCTATCTCTACCTCTCTATCATTATCTCTCTATCTCTATTTCTATCTTTGTCTCTAGGTCTCTGGGTCTCTATGTCTCTATGTCTCTATGTCTCTATCTATCTATCTATCTATCTATCTATCTATCTATCTATCTATCATAATCTATCTCTCTATGTCTTTATCTTAATGAAGGATTGGAGAAGGATTTGGGAGGGGGCATGCAAATAAAGACAATTATAGTTAATCAGAATAACACATTTTGTTACTCATCACAGGATGTTTCTAGGTCAAAGAAGAGGGCAGAAATATGGGAAACCAAATTTGATAAAGATGCCGTTTTGGGCATCTACTCTTACTCTGGGCTTGGGATGAATCCCTAAGAAACCAGTGGTCATGGAAGGATGTCATAAATTTCCCTGATTCCTAAATCAGGAGAGCTATTTCTGTCATGCAGGTCCTCTCATTCTTTTGCGTTATACAAGTAGACAAGACTGGAACTTGCCTGCTCAGCTCAGAAAGCCAAAGTCATGTCTGTCCCAGAACAGAGAGGCAGCCAGCCCACAATGGTTGCCACCAGATGCAAACCTTCTTGTGGCACAGAGGAGGCCCTTAGGAAGGCTGATATCCTCCCTTTTACTTTAAAGAACAGGGAGGGGTGCTTTATTATCTCTCAGGATTTCCCCCTTTACTGTTTAACTGTGGGCTCTTGGACAGCAACCTGGAGAACATTAGCAAATGAATCAGCTTACACTGCTATTGTGAAGGAGAACTGTTTGTTAGCTTTAGTAAAACCTGGATTAATTACAACTGTCTGTGAAAATATTGACTAAGGAGGGTTTTAGTATACATTTAAGAAAGGTGAAAATCACACAGACTCATGAAATTTAACTCCTTTTTGTTCACCACTAGTAGTTGGGACAGTAATATACGCAGAAGCTTGATCCAACTGAATAATGATACAGGGAAAACTAATTAGGGTTTCAAACGAGTGATTTTGCAAACTTTTGTCTTGAGGCATCTCTGAACAAAAAGGGCTGTATAGGGGAGGACCAACCAGACTAGAAAATGCATCTAAAAGTGACTTTCCTGTGAAGTTGTCCTTTCAGGTTTTTTTTTTTCCCTTTTTGCATGGCTTTAGAAGAAATGGTTTTAGAAAATCTTATTAGAACATATCTAAGCATGTTTGCTTTCAGTGGGTTTACCTGTACATGAATGGTAGTCAGGAGCAGGTTGTCACATATGTTTAGTGCTGGTCCTAAGTTTCCCAAATTTTGAGTTTGTATTTGGTTCCATATCCCAGTTTTCAGCTCCTGAATGGATTACTGTTCAAAATCATTTCCTTTGGTTGGAAATCATATTCAGGATGTCCATTACTGACTTAGAAAACACGCATTGATCAAAGCGTTTATTGACACACATGCAGAAGCATCTTTGTTGAAGAAACAATGCTATCTCGTCTTTGAAGATAGGAAAGTGGAACTAATCAGGGCCCCCATTGTGGGCCAGAACATCTTGAACTGGACTGAACAATATTCCCAGGCAGCATTTTCAGGGACCCTTCTGCAAACAAAGGGGGGCTTCCTTTCCCCTTCTGTAGCCTGGTTCTTAAAACCAAGTGGAATCTGGCACATAATTGTTTCCATATGGAGAGGCCTCATTCAGTGTCTGAATCCTTTATGCCCTCCTATCCCCAAGCATGCTTTTCCAAAGAGCAGCGTGCAGAAAGTCAGTGGAATGGGCGCCACGGCCCAAGACCCTCTGCAAAGAACAGAAGAAAATGGAGTCCCAAGGTTTAATGCTCAGATCAAAAGAGAAGCAAATCGAATAGCTACATTTAGAAGGCCTGTATGGATCTGACTACTCATTAACATCATCAGGCAATATAGATGTACTTGTTCTTTAAAGAAAGCTGACCACCCACGGAATTTGAGAGAGAAATCCTGAAGTTTAGCTAGGTTTTTCAGGATAATGTGCAACTGTTTTTGTTATAGTAGTTAAAATTGCTTAATATTTATTGTCTTTCTAGGAGCTAATGTGTGTTTGTGTCTTCTGTACCTATGTTTAAAACCTAAATACATGCAAATATATATGTATACCCACATATACACATATGAATGCAAGCACAGATAAATATATATGTGTATATGTGTATAGATAAAGGATAATGTGTGTGTATATGTGTGTGTATTATTATTTATATATATAATTTGAAATATGAAATATAAAAAAATCCGGGCCCTCCAACAAAGCCCACAGTATGCTTATAATTTGTAATTACCTTTTATGTCCATAGTGTAGTGTAATGCATTTTTCCCTTACATTATTAGCTTTTCTTATTGCAAAAATAATATATGTTAATTATAGAGCATTTGCAAAGTATAGGAAATTAAACAGGAGAAAATAAAAATCACTGAAAAATCATATAATACCATCATATAAAGATACCCCTTATTACTTTGCTATTGCAGTTGTTTTTATGTAGGCTGCCTTTAAATTTTGGTTGATCTTAACCTATTATCCTCTGAGAAGGTGATATATCTTTACATGAAACAAATGGTAGTATAATTGGTCCATTAATTTAGATATTTTAAGATAATACATATCGGTTTTGTTTAACAAATTGCTTTCTCTGAAGTAATGCCATGTAGATAAACTATTCTCCATCCAACCGTCCAGCCATCCTTCCATCTGTCTTTCTATCCATCCAGTCATCTTTCCTATCATTACTTACAGATATTCAAGTAATTTCTCCAGTCTTCTTGGGGGTTTTGTTCCAGGGAGGTCTTCCTGTCCAGCCAGTCTCCTGATACCATCCTAGGTATATACAAACTCCATTGATAATGTACCAATATCTTATTGATATGGTTTCTTGGTGTCCTTTTTGCCCACCATCTTTCACCTCCAGTCCTTTAGCAACTCAACAAAATGGCATGGATTGTGATTTCCCATTCAAACTCTTTAACCTCTAATTCTGAGCTTTTCCGTTTTGGTACCGTCTATCATTCCTCTCTCCGGTGCCTTCATGTCAATACACCTCTATCAGTGTCCTTAAAATCTTCGTACCCTCCCTATTCCTATAATCACTTCCTCTCATTTGACACAGGCACAAGAGTCAATCACTTCAACTACATACTATTTCACACTCTCAGTTTACAATTGACTTTGTCCTCCTCTAAGTCTAGGTGTACATAAATACTTTTCTCTTTTCTTGCCACTACTGAAGGAAATATTGTGACTTCACTGATTGATTAAAATTTATGATTTCCAATCCCAGCTGGAATTTTAATGCTGTTGATAATACCTTTTTAATGACAAGTTAACATCACTTTCCCTTTCTTTCTGATATTTTATCATTTGCCTGGGTCTCTGAAATCTGTCCTTAGACCCCTTTCTTTTAGTGGACAACTTATCCTCCTGATTTTATAAAGAAAAGCATGGTCACAAGTGATGGTCTGGTACAGTGGAAAAATAATGCTTCTGGATTTAAGTTAAAATTCTGGCTCTACCACTTGACCATCTGTGTGACCTTGGCCAATAACTTAGGTCTTCTAAACTCTAGTTTCCTTATTTTCAAAACCCCATTTCATAGAGTTATTGGAAAAGTTAAAAGAAATGATATGGTCTAAGAGCTCAGAATATAGTAGATCTACAACTGAAGCTATTATTATTTTTATTAAGTAGTGGTGCTCAACTTCCTTTTCCACAGAACTCCAAGTTTATTTATATCTGTGCTTTTCTTACCTTCTTCCTTAATAGGTTGGAAGGAGAATTAGCAATTCCTTTTAAAACTAATTTCTGGACACTGTATTCTACATCTTAAACCATTGCTCTGAGTATTCTCTTTCTTGCATCTTCAGTTTGGGTGACCATTTATCTTCTTCATGTGAACACCAAATCTCTCTCATCCTTTCCTTCTCAAGAACACTTTTTGAAGAGAAAGTGTATTCAAAACTCACAAATGTACTCCTTTTCACACTTCAGTCTTCTGCTCTGTGGCATCTCCTGAACCCCTTTACTGAAACTTCTTGTATCAAGTCCCAGTGACTCCTGATTGGCAATTTATTTATTTATTTT
>PVKH010030080.1:0-12549 GCA_004027955.1 Chaetophractus vellerosus | reverse complement strand
AGTAATAGAGCAGCTGAATGTACTATGGGTGTATTAGTTAGCCAAGGGGGTGCTTTTGGAAATATACCAAAATTGGTCGGTCTTTATAAAGGATATTTATTTGGGGTAGAATCTTACAGTTACCAGGCCACAAAGCATAAAGTTCTTCCCTCACCAAAGTCCACATGTTGGAGCAAGACAGCTGCCGACATCTCCAGTGTTCAGGCTTCCGGGTTCCTCTGTTCCCGGGGCTGCATTTCTCTCCGGGCTTAGCTTCTGCTTCCTCCCCAAGTTCAGCTGTAGACCATGAGGCTCTCTACGCTTTGTGTCTCTCCACAAGCCTAGCTGTAGACTATCCCGTGAACATTTCACTCCAACATCAGAACTGCTTCTCAAATGTGCTAAATCTCTGCAAGGCAAATCTGCTGCCTAGCCTTTATACTTGAGACCACACCCACTGAGGGGCGGGGCCCAACACCCTCCTGACGTGGCCCAGTTAATGCCCTAATCATAAACCAATCATGCCCGGATGAACAGATGAGTTTACAAGCATAATCCAATTTATGTTTTTGGAATTCATAATTACATAAAACTGCCAATCCATTACAATGGGGAAGCAGCTAAGGAGATTATTTTTTGAGGGTACAGTGAATTTGAGTTCAATACGATGTGAATTACAGTGTATAGACATTTCCATGCTTAATTAAGTTATTGCTAGCTCTCCTGGTTTTGAAATAGCTCCCAGAAATACTTCTACTGTCCACTGTCCACTGTCCACTGTGCCAGTTCTCCTGGAATCATGATACAAAGGTGTAGGGCTAGAATTCATACTATAATATTAACATGCCTTGTGGCCCCAGGCACAGTCTCTAGATAGCCAATGAAAATAAGGTTTGACATATATGGAGCCAGATGCTAATGTAGTGAAAGTTTTTCTAAAATCAGATATGTAAAATTGTAAGCAGAGAAGTCAATTTTATTATACCTAAGCAGAATCAAAATTATTTTACAGCAGATAACATAACCTCATTAAATGACAATAAAATGAGGACATTGATGACAATATCAGTTCAGAATATTCAAACTTAGTTATCACACAATAAAATTTGAAATGCCATGAACTCCTATGGAATATATATGAAAGAAAAGTGATCTAACTTTTACCAAATTTCACACTATTCTAAAAATTTATGTGACATTACCAACAAAAAATTGTGAAGGTGAAAGCAACTTTTCTCAAGAATCAACAAAATATTTCAATCATCCATATTAGAGGAAAGGCTGAATTAGTTTTCTTTTCTCTATATAGAAATTATATTAAAAGAAAACTAATATGGAAAATGGTAGAGTAGGGAGCTCCAGGACCCAGTCCTTACACCAAAATAACTATTAATCAGGCAGAACTCTCTGACAAAACTATTTTGAAATTCTGGAGGCCAGAAGAATATTGTGCAGCATCCAGGGAAGAGTGTCAGGACACTCCACTCTTAAACTACAATACAGGACAGTAAATTGCTCTCTCCACATAGTGGCTACCAGTGCCCACTCTCACAATAGGCCCCATTGAGATCCACTCCCTGGTGACAGAAAGGGACATAAAAATCCCCTCAGGTTGGCATGGTTGATTGCTGATCATGGTTGTTGTTTTTTTTAAAGGAGGTACCAGCGATTAAACCCTGGACCTCATACATGGGAATCAGACGCTTAACAGCTAAGCTACATCTGCTCACCTGATCATGGCTTTTGATTAGCAAATTTGGATCATTGCATGCCTGGCTCTAAGGGCAGCTTTGTTTCAACCTGCACCAGACAAAGGCAGCTGAAGTCACTTTTTCAATTAGCCCTCAACAGGAGATAGAAAGATGTAGGGCTTCCTCAGGGCTGTAAGGGATAGTAAGCTGAAGGGCTGCATTTGCTGAGCCAAGGAAGCTCAGCTTTGGGGACCCATCAAAGCATCTGGCTGATCTCCTCCCCGGGGCACATTGGAGCCAGTCTGTACCACCTTTGTGGAACCTGGGCCCTGTTTTGACTGGAAAAGACTGACTTGAGAAAGTCCTCTCCAGGGTGCCAATCCTACCAGAATTTGCCCTCCAGGCAAAAGCAGCTTGAGACAATGAAAGAAGTGCAAAAAAACTAGAGAGGCAGACTGTCTTAGACAAAAGCCTTCAAGCTTAAAGCAACTGGGAGAGGGATGTCATGGGAAAAAGAGTACAACCAAACTCCTGTAAACAGGGGAACTCTAAAACAACTAAGAAGCAAAAGCCTAGGACAGGACAGAGGACCAGAAAGACAGGGAAGCCCTGCACACTGCATTTGCCTTGGGCAGACCTTCCTGATAGGGGGGCTGAAGCTCAAGAGAATCTCCATCTTAACATCAACTAGTTACAAAACCAAGAAAAACAGACATCTCAGATAATAAATTCCAGAGTTAACATTACAAAATACTAAAATATACAGTGTGCAGCAAAAGAGCACAAGAAAAAAAAGAAACAAGAAATGATGGCCTATCCAAAGATAGAGGATAAATGAAAATACCACCAAAGCAGTTGAAGATGTAGGTACACTGAAAAACCCTTAAAAAATGATCTTAAAAATGCTCAAGGAGATTAAGGAAAGTACAGTTAAAGAGCTAAAGTATATCAGGAAAAGAATGAATGAGTAAAATGAGAGTCTAAGTAGAGAGAAATTTTAAAAAGGAACTACTGGAATTGAAGACCACAAGAACTGAAATGGAAAAAAAAAAAAAATGTCCAGGAGGGTTTCAAGAGCAGATTGGTGCTGGCAGGAGAGAGAATCAGTGAACTTGTAGATAAGACACTTGAAATGAGTCAGGCTGAGGAGCAGAAACATAAAAGAAATATTAAAAACAAAAATAGACTAAGACAGTTATGGGATATCATCAAGTGCACCAATGTATGCATTATGGGAGTCCCAGAAGGAGAAGAAAGAGAGAAAGGGGGAGAAGGAAGTTAAAGAAATAATGACAGAGAACTTCCCAAAATTAGCAAAAGACTTGAATAAGCACATCCAAGAAGCTCAGAAAACACCTAACAGGGTAAACATGAATAAAAACATTCCCCATCATATATTGATTTACACTATCAAGTGCAAAGGATAAAGAGACAGTTCTGAAAGAAAAGCAACATGTCACGTACAAAGGAGTCCCAGTTAGATTGAGTGCCGATTTCTCATCAGAAACCATGGAGGCAAGAAGGTAGCAGATGAGATACTTAAAGTGCTGAAGGAAAACAACTGACAACCAGGAATTTTATATACAGATGAGAGCGTCTTTCAGAAATGAGGGAGGGATTATGACAAGCTCAGATTTTCAAAAACCTGAGGGAGGTCATCACCACTTGACCTGCCCTATAAGCAATGATAAAGGGAGTTCTTCACACTGAAATGAAAGGTCACTAGGCAGTGGTTCAAAGCAGCATAAGGAAATAAATACCTGCAGTAAAGGTAACCATTTGGGTAATTATAAATGCCAGTATTATTGTATTGTATTGGCTGATATGTAACTCTACTTACTTCCTACAGGTGCTACAATGCAAATACATAGAAAGTAATAATAAATCTGGGTTTTGGACATACAATGAACAAAGATATACATGGTAACAAGTACAAAAAAACAGTAGGGGCACAGAGGGGCATAGAAAAACTGTATGTGCCTGCTATTGGAGTTAAGTGAATATCAAAACAAATATGATTGTTATATATTCAGGATGTTAAATTTTAACCCTATGGTAACCACAAGGAAAATAGATGAAAAATATATCCAGATAGAAATGAGAAGTTATTCAATATGGTACAAAACAAACAAAAAAACACAAATAAATATACAATTAAGCATTAATGGAAGTGAGGAACAAAAAAAGTATAAGAGTTACAAATTCTAAATAGCAAAATGGCAGAAGATAGTCCTGTATTTCAGTCATGACTTTAAATGTAAAGGGATTGAACTCTCTAGTCAAAAGGCAGAGATTGGCAGAATGGGTAAAGAAGTATGACCAAAATATATGCTGTCTGCAAGAGACTCAACTTAAATTCAAAGATACTAGTAGTTTGAGGATAAAAGGATGAAAAAGAATATACCATGAAAGTAGTAACAAAACGAGAGCTGGATTGATTATACTAATATTGGATAAAATAGACTTTAAGTCAAAAACTGTTATGTGTGAGAAAGATGGTCATTATATACTGATAAAGGGAATAATTCAATAGGAAAATGTAATAATTATAAATATATATACATCTAATAACAGAGACCCAAAATATATGAAGCAAATGCTTATAGATTTGAAGGAAGAAATTTATGTTTCTACATTAATAGCAGGACACCTTAACATACCATTCTCAATAAAGGAGAGAGCATCTAGTCAGAAGTTCAATAAGGAAGTTCAGGACTTGAATGATACACTAATGTAAGTAATAGATGATAGAACTGTTTTAATAACATTTCATCTCTTGCAATAAAGGTAACTACTGTTAAAAACAGCACCGTTTTATAAAAAAATAAGTGCTATCATCAAATTGGCAAATGTTTCACACTAATGCAAGGTGTTGGTGGGGTGGTATTCACGAATCACATATTTTTTATGATTGTTTTTTAAACTCACAACTTCCCGAATGAGAAAATACAAAGTGCTAAAACTTATGGGATGCAGTGAAGGCAGTGCTGAGAGGAAGTTTATAACTCTAAATGCTTCCATTTAAAAAAGAAGAGTGACTTCAAGTTGGGGAACTAACCTCAAAACTGGAAGATCTAGAAAAAGAAGGGCAAGCTAACCCAAAGCAAGCAGAAGGAAGGAAATAACAAAGATTAGAGCAGAGATAAATGAAATTGAAAACAGCAACAACAAAAAACAATAGAGAGAATCAATGAAAGCAAAAGTTGGCTCTTTGAGAAGATCAATAAAATGGACAAACCTTTAGCTAGACTGACAAAGAAAAAAGATGGGAGATACAATTAATGAAAAGCAGATGTGAAAAGGGGGACATACTACGGACCCAACTACAAAAAAAAAAAAGAATGATAAGAAGATACTATGAACAACTATATGCCGATAAATTAGATAGCCGAAATGAAAAGGACTAATTCTTAGAAAACACAAACCACCTACATTGATTCAAGAAACAGATCTCTCCAAACCAATTACTAGTAAAGAGATTGAATCAGTAATCAAAAAACCTCAGAACAAAGAAAAGCCCAGGTCCATATGGCTTCACAGGGGAATTCTAACAAACATTCCAAGAAGACTTAACTCCAATTCTGTACAAACTCTTCCTACAAGTTGAGAAGGAAGAAACACTCCCTAACTCATTCTACAAGATCAACATCACCCTCATACTAAAGCCAATAAAGATAACACAAGAAAAAAAAACTATAGACCAATACCTCTTATGAATATAGATGCAAAAAATCCTCAACAAAATGCTAGCAAACTGAATCCAACAGCATACTAAAAGAATCATGCATCATGATCAATTAAGATTTATTCCTGGTATGCAAGCATAAGAAAATCAGTTAATGTAGTACACCACATTAACAGAATGATGAAAAAACAACACATGAGCATCTCAATTAATGCAGAAAATGCATTTGACAAAATACAGTATCCATTCTTGATAAAAAAAAAAACACCTTTAGAAAAACAGGAATAGAAGGAAACTGCCTCAACATGATAAAGGACATCTATGAAAAGCCCACAGCTATCATCCTACAGAATGGTGAAAGACTGAATGCTTTCCCTCTGAGATCAGGACTAAATCAAGGATGTCCACTGTCACTACTGTTATTCAACATTGTGCTGGAAGTTCATGCCAGGGCAATTAGGCAAGAAAAAGAAATAAAAGGCATGCAAATTGGAATGGAAGAAGGAAAAGTTTCCCTATTTGCAGATGATATGATCCTATATATAGAAAATCCTGAAAAATCCACAGCAAAGCTCCTAGGTGGTGATGGTAGCACAACATTGTGAACACAATTAACAGCACTGAAATATATATCTGCAAAAGATTAAAAGGGGAAATGTTAGATTGCACATGGTAACAGAGCAAATTTTTTTTCAATCCATGGAACTACACTCCACCAACAGGGAAACATAAGTTAAACTATAGACTTTTATTAATAGTACAATTATAAAAATGTGCTATTAACACTTGTAACAAGAGATCCACACTAATGCAAGATGTTGGTGGTGGGATGGTGTATGGGAATCCTGTATTTAATGCATGATTTTTCTCTAAACCCACAACTCTCTAAAAATGAAAAAAAGAGAAAGAAATGACATCACAAAATATTAGTCCTATGAAGAGGCAACCAAAGAATATGCATTCAAACATGTTAGAAAGATATTACAAAGTTGTGTTGGGCCATCAAGTAACATAAATTTTATAACATTTTTCTGACTTTTGTGATTTGGAATTGCCAACTTTATAAAATTTTAATTTTTGTGATATCTTTTCTCATTTTGATTAAATATAATCATTTGTATGCCTTGTATTGCATTATTTTATATTCTTATTTTCAAAAAGACCCTCCCCAACAGGAAATATTTCAAGCTCCATAAAAAATGGAAGGGCAAGTTGGTAAACATCATTTGAATAATTTAGAGCATAGTTGCAAAGACAGCTTCCTCTGAATTATGAGTATGTGTGTGTGTGTGTGTGTGCATAACAGTGTGTGAATAAGGGTGGGTGTTTGTTCGTGAGTGTGTTGGCATAGAGAGTTGGGTAGAAGAGGAGGGATAACCATAAGATTAGTAAAATATCTCAGGAAATACCCTATAACTTATTTGCTTCTATTTTCTCGGCTTCATTTAAAATAATGATCAAAGGAAAACTACGCTGTGTTTTTTTTAAACCCAGATTTCCTGGAAGAAAGAATAGACACTGAAGTCTGAAGTCAAGAAAAGCTGAAACTTCATTTCCAAGGTCAGCTCACAGATAAGGTTCTTGCTAAGGTAATTAGAAACAGCAGTAGGAGGCACTCACCTCCTCAATGAAAACTGGTAGAGGCTTCGGCTGCCAGAGTTCATGGGGCAGCTACTATCAGCATCTTTGTAGCAACAGAAATCTGGAGAAAAAAGAGGCATTATTTGAAATAGATAAATGCAGTATGAATGAGCTAAAAACATGCTTGAGCAAAATCAGAGACAGGGCTTAGGAACAGCTGAATTTATTATAGATTGACCCTGGTTGACTATTTTTCTTGAACTTTCACTTTCAATGCTGTGACACTGAGAATTAATATGTAAGAAGTTTGCAGAGAAACCTAACATATCATGGGAGGAGCTGCATTCTCTCTCATCTTTTTTAGCACCTGTGCAGAGTCTAATTTTTAGCTCAACCTTATTTAAATTGTTACTTACAAAAGGCAGCCACTACCTAAAAGGTGGCTAGAATGTCTAGCACAAGCCATTCACCCACTGAAATGTGTGCCTCAGGCATGCAGGCTTTGTAAACTATGGCAAATATAAATCAAACAAGTGATGAAGTTAACAGCTCGTTTGTAAGAGTATTAAGCAGGTTCTCCCGATTGCCCCTGCCTTTAACCCTCTAATCTTCTTGAAGATTCTTTCTGGCCCAAATCTCAGTTTGTCCACAGCTAGCTCTTCAATAGGTCTTTCATCAAGTACTGACCATACCTCTTTTCCTTTCTTTTGCTTTCTCTTCTGTGCTTCTTTCCACTACTCCCCCATCTCTCACCTTCCTGTCTCCCTCTCCTTGTTTTTGTTTTCACCATCTCTGTCCCTCTTATTCCATCAAGATTTCCAAGATGTTACCTATTCTGTATCCTTAGCTCTTCCCTTCAACCTAAAAATTATATTTCTTTACAGTCTCAAAAATATCTTTATTTCCAAATAGTTTGCCACAACCCAGGGATCAAGCCCCAATTCTGTCATCAAAGGCTCAGGAAATCTTGTGTAGATCACTTTGGGCCTTGTAATATTTATCTGTAAGTGGGAGTGAATCCTACAGCACATTTAAGGTCTTCTTTAGCTGTAATGTTCCATTCTCTTAATTCTGTTACTCTTAAAATGTATTTAAGATCTTCGTTTAAATAAGCTTTTGTTTGTTCACTGTATTTTTTAATCACTTTAATGGAAAACTTCCTGTGTCCTATTTTGGCATGTCGTGTGTCAGTGGCTGGGTGGCAGCTATGAAAATGCAGCTCTCCGATCTCTGTGGGGAGTGTGATCAACAAATGGCCGCAGCTACTCTGCTCTGACTCCATCTCTACTTTGGACTGAGGTCATGCTTCCAACAGGCTGCTCCTAGCCAGTGACCGGGCATGGCAGGGTTACTAAGGCAGGGCCAAATCTGGGAGACACAGGGCCTCCCTGGCAGGTGGCACTGGATGGAGGAATCTTCCCACAGCCTTGCCAAACTCTCTTAGAACTGCACGGCAGTTAAGATGCTTTCAGCCAGCCTCCTACTATAAAAGTAGGAAAAACTTCGACAACTTCCACAACAGCTTCTGACACCAACAGCGAAGATTACAGTAACTCAATCAATTCAGTTCTGACTATCTGGAGTAACAACAGCTCCCACAGGTTAAGGGGATTGCCCTTAAAGAAGAAGCTACAGGGAAACGTATATGGTTTAAGAGATTGGGCTCCCTTCTACCACATAGGAGGTCCAGGGTTTGATTCCCAAGGCCTCCTGGTGAAAGGCAAGCTGGCCCACACAGCAAGCTGGCCTGAGCACCAAGCTGGCCCCCACGGGGTACTGGCCCACGCAGGAGTGCTAGCCCATGCAGAGAGATGGTGCAGCCAAATGATGCAACAAAAAGAGACACAGAGGAGAGACGATAAGAGATGCAGCAGACCAGGGAGCTGAGGGGGGCGGGGGGTAGGGAGGATAAATAAATAAAATCAAAACCTTTTTTAAAAAAGAAGAAATTACAAGTTTAAGGCCCAGGCCACCCTCACTGCTGACCAAATGGCTACAAATTCAGGGGTTCCCACCTCCCCTTCAGGTTCGATAATTCATTCGAATGACTCACAGGACCCACTGAAAGTGCTAGACTTATGATTATAGTTTTATTATAGTAAAAGTATACAAATAAGAAGAAGCCAAAAGAGAGGCTCATCAGGCAACCTGTGGGAGGGTCTCAAATACAAGCTTCCATGTCCATGTGGACTCAGAAGCATCTCCCTCCCCATAGAGAGATGTGTCTTCTCAATCATGTAACCTCATTGGAGCATCCAGTGTCCCGAGTTCATATGAGGTTTCATTAAGGAGGCATAGTCGGTGGAATCAACGCCCACGTCCACTTCATCTCAGACCCTACCCTAAGACTACGGGGTGGTTGACCTCGCCCAGCTCTCCCACTAGCATATAATCACCAGGAGTGATTCTGGGCCCATCATGACTAACAAACGATGCTCCTTTCATGGGAAATTTCCTCTCCAGGAATTGAGGACAAAGATCAGGCAAGTTTTTCATCATTATGCTATAGATGCTTCCAGCAAAACTCCGTCCTTCTCTCTCTCCCTCCCCTGGCGTCAGGCTTGCATCCAGCTCAGCTCTTTCAGGCTATCCCAGCTTCCTCCTCATTTCCCTTCATGCTCATGAATTTCTTGCCTGACTAATCCTGTCTTAGAGTCTGCTTTTCAGAGATCCCAAACTAAACAAGTACATAGTTGGATTTTACAATTACTCTAACTATTGATATATTATTATTCATTTCTACTATTGGTTCGAGGTTGCCCAATTACCCTTTGCTATTATCTATTTGGAATAGTTTTTCTTTGTTTCTTCTTTTACTTTTTCCCCTTTTCTGCCTCCCTAGGGACTAATGAAGTGTTTTCCATGTACCTTTCATTCCTCTGCTAATGCGAATTTACATGATCTAGTTTTTTCCTTTTATTAGATATTCTTAAAATGTTTAACAGCTTTTGGGGGATAAACACCATACAATTTACCCATTTAAAGTGTACAATTAAATGCTTTTTAAGTATATGGACAGGATTGTGCAGCCAGCCCCACAATCTAAATTTAGAACATTTTTGTTCCCCCCAGAAGAAAACCCACACCCATCCCACCTCGCCCAGCCCTAAGCTGCCACTAATCTGCTTTCTATCTTTATAGATTTGCCTTTTCTGGAAATTTCATAAAAATAGAGTCATATTCGTCTTTTGTTTCTGGCTTCTTTCACATAACATAATGTTTTTAAGTTATGTGTGTGTTATAGCATGCATTAGCACCTCATTCTATTTTATTGCCAAATGATAGTCTCTTGTGTACATATACCACCTTTTATTTATCCATTTATCATTTGATGTACCTTTGGGTTGTTTTCACTTTTTGACTATTTTGAATAATCCTGCTTCGTATGCTCAAGTACAAGTCTTTGTGTGGACATGTATTTTCATTTCTGTCAGGTTACATAAACCTAAGAGTGGAGTTGCTGGGTCATATTGTAACTTTACGTTTAACGTCTTGAGAAACTGCCAAATTGTTTTACAAAGCAGCTGCACCTTTGTACAGTCCCCCCTAGAAATGTGTGCCAGCTCTAAATTTTCCATACCCTTTACCTTTTAAAAAGCATACTTGTCTTAACCTCTAACCTTATTTCTAGAATGCCCAGAATTAGAACTTACTGTTATTTACAATAGCCAAAGCATGTTTCAATTATAGTTACCTGCGTACCAGCTTATTTGATGGCTCTTTTTTTTTCTTTCTTTCTTTCTATTTTTACTTTCTTTCCTATCTTTCCTCCTAGAATCAGTTTTGTGTTTTTTTTCTTGGAGCATGGGTCTATGAATGGTCAATTCTTTCTTCTTTTCTTTTTTTTCCCCTTTGTCTTAAAAATACGTATTATAGCTTCATTCATAAGTGATAATGTATGTGAGCCAGAACTCTAGGTTCACAACTATTTTTAACTTTGGATTGCTCACAATATCCAGTTAGAAACAAGGAAAGGCCCAGTCTCTTACCCAGGAACTCTCCAGTTTAAGCTATTGTTCAAGTGCTTTCAACACTTAGCTTCATTGTTTCTTCTGGCTTTTCTCATCTATTTACCTGCTCCAAGCTTATTTGATTTTTAAATCAAAACTTTTAGATCTCAAGTTTTCCCACCCCATTGTCTGGGTGACCTGGGGCTACTTCTTTGCAATGGCATCTCATTTCAGTCCCCAAAACCAGGGTGGGATAAGGCATTCTAGCAGCACAACCCCAAACCCTGAAAGCCATAGACCAGAGAAATAACCACTAACTTGCTGGGAGAATTTACAACCTTCAGTCTGTTTGCTTGAGTTCATCCCCAGAGGTCCATAGCATAAATAATTTAGAGAACAAGATCTTCATGTAATGGTGCATCAGTGACATTTCTAGACTGTTAGGGACTTTCCTAACAGCATTCTTCATTTTGTTTGACGTTAGTCTCTCTAGGAGAATTTTAAGGTTTTTTTTTCCCCTAGAAAGTTTCCTTTTTTTCCTCAAAATTATTCCTTGGAATGTTCAATACTCAAAATAAGTGTTATGAAAAATTTAAGTAAAGGAAAAAATCCATATTAAAAAAACTTTGAGGAAATCTAGTTTAAACAGAGGTAAAATGTTTTGTTATTGCCAAACACCTCAGAGCACTTGTATATAAGGGAGACTTGTAACCCTCCAAGGGAAGGATAGAGTATGCAGAATTTTCCAAATGAATCTGGTCAAAGAACGCTTTTACTATGGAACATCCCCAGAGAGGAGGATTCCATGGGAAAAGCTATTCAAATACTAATTTATGGGCCAATCTCTCCAGATTACAGCTGTCAGGAAATTTTCATTCTAATTTTAGCCATTCATTGTTCTTAATTTTGCAAAGACCAAGGAAAGCATAGTCTTCATAGAACCTTAAATACAAATAAGTTAAAAAGCAGAGTCTCAATACCTCTCCTTGGTAGGAAAAAAAAGTCTTCTTCCAAATTCAAACTCAACAAAGAATTCATGGGCAACAGATCAATTAACCCCTTTGCTTCTGAAAAAATATTAGAAGCCTGGTTAACCTTCTCCTCTGACAGCAAAAAATGTCAAATTTTCTTCCCAACAACTTTGGAATGACTGCATCTATGTCACTTATTCTTTATCATTGACACATAGGAGATCTTAATTATTCTAATGCATATTATATTTTATTTATTGCAACTTACATTATGGAGTTAAAACTAACCAATTATATAGCATTACTTTTGGAAAAAGAAAAAAACATTTACCATAACCTTTTCTAAGCAGAGAGTTGGCATCCTAGTTAATGCTTTATTTAAACAAGGATATCAAGGTTCTGAGGAGGAATTGCTAGAGACTGGCATTGCCTAGAATATTCTCTGGAAAACATTTTCCCTATATAATATGATGATCCTGTTTGGCACACAGCTATAACCCAATCTGTTAGGCAAATACAATTTAAAGGTTTGATGTTTTTCCTTTTTCTAAGAAATATCACATAGGAATTCTAAAGTAAAGCTATTAAATCTGAAAAATATAACTTCTTGCCCAAAATACTGCAGTCACTTAAATCTTTATAATTACAAAAAAAATAAGTTCTTGTATTTTGAACCTTATCCTCAAGTTTTT
>PVKH010030079.1:0-12548 GCA_004027955.1 Chaetophractus vellerosus | reverse complement strand
CATAGCTGGTCTCCCCAGGATAAGACTCCACCACCTTGCCACTAATAATGTAGGTCTCCACCCACTGATATAACACACTCTGGCAAGATGAACACTCCCTAGAAGCCTGCCCCAGGTGCACCCTCTGTGGACTGCCCCCACATCCAACACTTCAAACCAGCAACCCTCACCTGCCATATTGCCAACAGAGTTTTTGCAACATTGTAGTTTCAACCATGCACCCACCAATCTCCAGTGTTCACCTGCTCCCTCCCCCAATCCTCCCCCTAGTTCCATGGACAATCCTTCCACACCACCCCTTTGACAAACCAGCACCTCCCAACCCAACAGTATCATTACACCTCTGTTATATCCCCCCATGTACAACTACACACTACCACCTTATCATAGATTTTGCACACATAGGCATTGGTTTATAACCTTCTTCTTCCTTATTATTTCCTGTACACCTATCTTCCAGACTCTAGTTCTGTGAGAATGCTCAATTTGTTTAATTCATATCAGAGTGGTCATGTAATATTAGTCATTCAGTGCCTGGCTTGCTTCACTCAACATAAGGTCCTCTAGATTCATACATGTTATCCCATGTGTTAATACTTACAGCTTCTTCTTATAGCAGAGTAATATTCTATTGAATGCATATACCACAATTTATCTGTTGAAGGGCATTTGGGTTGATTCCAACTTTTGGCAATAGTGAATAACGCCGCTGTGAACACTGGCTTTCATATATCTTTTTGTAGGTACATTCTTAAATAACACGTTAAGTGGTCAGAATACAGTATAGAAACATATTCATGTTGGGGAATTCATATTCTGATAAAGGTTCTTTAAAAAAATTATAGATGAAAAGATGGATTATTAAATAAAAGGTGTTGTAATATTAAATATTCATGGATATAACCTAGATGGATTAATGAAATAAACTTAAAAATAAACAAGGATAAGAGAAATATAAGACACAGTAAAAAAATTCAATGATCTGTGTATCCAGAGTCCTAGATGTAAGGAGAAAAAGTCCAGAAGATAAATTTTTTTAAGAAATTGGGGCTGAAATTTTCTCAAAATGATAAAATACATCAGCAAGCACATTCAAGAAACTCAGTGAAATCCAGGTAAGTGAGGTACAAATCAAACCACACTAAGACAATTGCTAAAAATCAAAGAAAAAGAGACAATTTTAAAAGAACCCATAAGGAAAAATAGTAATATTATTTTCAAAGAAGAAATAATAAGAGTGATGGCAAGTTTTCAAGAGGAACAGTTGAAGACAGCAGGTAATAGAATGGCGTGTATAATATGATGAAACAAAACCACCAAGCTAGAATTGTACTCACATGAAAATGTCTGTCATAAATGAAGGCACATGAAATGTTTCTTGAAAAAATTGTTGTGAGAATTTTTGTCAGAATATATCATTTACCACAAATAATCAAATAATCACAACAAATAATAAGTTCTTTATGCTGAATGAAATGATCCCGGGTGGAAGAATGAAACTGCAATAAGAATTGAAGAAAATCATAAAGGATAAACATTGGAAATAAATAGAATATATTGACTGCTCAGACCCACAATAAAAAGATGAATTATATGAATTAAAACAAATGCAAAAGTAAACTCTTTGACAACTTTAAAATAATGATGAATGGGTAAATGAAGTTAAAATGTTCCCTATTTACCATTGTTTATGAAGCTGTTAATCATAATTTAAAGTAAATGGCTATAAAAACAATATGTATAATGTATGAGTAATCAGACCCATAACCAATAAATATCTAAAACAGGGGAAAATAAATAAAAAAGAGAAATTGGTTAATGTAAAAGCAAAAAGAAATAGGAAATAAAAGAATAAGATGGAAAAATAAAAAATGAATAGTGTGATAATATAATAAAAGCCAACTCTTTCAAATAATTATGTTATATATAATTCTTATAAATCTCCAAATAAATTGCAAACATTTTCAGATTATATGTGGTTTAAAAGAGACACACATTAAACATAAGGACACAGAAACTTTGATAGAAAAACAAATCAAATGTAAGCACTGTACAAAGGAGGACTTAGATATTTCTTAATGAATCATCAATCAAGTAGGAAGAAATAAGAATCCCAAATGTGTAGCAAATAATAGCATAATTTCAAAATTAATAAAGTAAAATTTGGCAGTATATACACATTTATAATCACAGCTGATTGCAACTGAGAAAACAAATGGCTAAAACACCAATAAGAATTTAATGATATTAATAACATATTTAAATAACTTCAAATGAAATTTGTATCAATTAAATCACTCTTTATTTAATTAAATCACTCCAGAATGCACATCTTTAAAAAAGGCACAGGTACATTTTCCAAAATAGGCAGTATTTCAATCCAAAAAACAAATCTTAACAGATAATTTTAAATCAAACATTATATGTTCCAAGACACTATGAAATTTATTTGGAAGATATTAAAATAAAATTGCCTAGTATACATCCAAGTATTTAGAAAATACATATCACACTCTTAAAAACCTTATGTTAAAAGGAAGAAATCAAAATATAAATAAGAATATATTGTCAACTTGATAAAAATTATGGCACATAAAATCTTAAGGAATGCAACTACAGCAATGCATAGATGGAATTTATATTATTTCATATACTAAAACAGAAGTAAGGTTGAAAATCAATGATCAAAACTTTGTGTCAGCAAGGTAATATATTAAATACTAGGAAAGCAGAGAATGAAGATTGAGATCATAAATTTGAAAATTAGCAAATGGATATGCAGTAGAATCTGTTCCTTTAAAAAATAATATAATTGATAAAATCTAACAATACTGAAAAAGTAAAAAAGGAGGGGAAACACCAGCATTAATATAGCAGGATTTTTTTAATTGAACATCACTATAAATCATTCAGATATTAAATAGTTAATAAGAGAATAAAATGAACCATTTTATGCAACTAAATTTTTCATTTTCTTTGAAATGGACAAATTAATTGAAATTCAAAATACTCCAAAACTGCAACCATTAGAAAAGACATTTGAATAATACCAAAAAAATTAATAACGTTTAATTCTTAACTAAACTTCAACCAAAAAAAAAAATCTAAGACCCACATTTTTTCACTGGTGAAGGTTTCAAAGTTTTAAAGGAAGAAAGAAATACCAATATTTTAAAATTCTCATAGATATACAAAGTGAGAGAATGCTCCATAACACATTTTATGAATTCAACACAATCATGAATAGACACCTGGCATAGAAATTACTGAAAAAGAAAACTATATGCCATTATCTCTAAAATATTTTAACAAATAGAATCCTGCAATGAATAAATCTATATCTATATGAGTAGTAGTACAAAAGGAACAAAAAGTACCACCTATGAGGAGATCAAGCAATTTTCAGGATTAGCTTCAGATCTGACACATATTGCAAATATTTGACAGAGAATTTAAAATACATATCATTAATATGTTAAAGGCTATCACTGAAAAGATGGGCTATCAGCAAGATTATTTGGGTAATTTCAACAAAGTGATAGAAATACTAATGGATATCCAAAAGGAAATATTAGAAATGAAAAACACCATAGTAGAGAAGAATGTCTTCAACAGGCTTAGCTGTAAAGTCATCAGAGTTGAGGAAATAATCAGTGAATTTTAAGACAGGCTAATAGAAGCTATGCACACTAGAACACAAAAAGAAAATAAAGAGAAAAATACAAAAGAAAACCCAAGAATAAGGGCTATGTGTAACCCAAATCCCAGAGGAAAAGAGAGAGAGAAGAGGCTAGAAAAAATATTAGAAGAATATTAGAAGAATAATGGATGAGAATTTTTCAAAATTTATGACAAACACCAAAACCACAGGACCAACAAGCTTAACACCAAGCAGGGCAATATTTAACAAGTGATCAAACAAACTAAACAGCCATAGGCAATTCTATTCAAATTGTTGTAACAAAAAAGAGAAAATCATGAAGACAGCTATAGAAAAAATAAATATTAACATGTTTCTAAGTTTGCCAGGGCTGCCTTAACAAAGTACCACAAACTCAGAGGTTTAGAAAAACAACAATTTATTGTCTCAGTTTTGTAGACTGGAAGTGTGCAGTGAAGGTGTCATCAGATCTAGACTTGCTCAGAATTCTATAGGGTTCTGGTGATGGCTTCCTGGAAATCTATGGCATGAGTTAAACTTTTCCTTCACTGCATGCTGTCTTTTTTCTGTCTGTTGCCTACCAACTGCGACCAAATTCCCTCTCTTTACAAGGACACTAATCCTATTGTATTAAGACCAACTAAATCTGGTTTGGCTTCATTTTAACCAAAAACATATCCAAAGATCCTAATTCCAAATAGGATGACATTCTCAGGGCCAGGGGTTGGACTTAAACTTGTTTTGGGAAAACAGGTTCAATATAGAACACCATGTATGACAGAAAACAATGGAGGGATATTTTGTAAAATTCTGAAAGAAAAAACGAAGTCAACTCATAATTACTTATCCAGCAAACAACATTTAAATTTGAAAAAGAAATAAATATTTTTAAGCAAAGTAAAATGATTTCCAGCAGATCTCTTCCAAGATAAATGCTAAAAGAATTTATTTTAATGGAAGAAAATCTGATATCAGACTGAAATCTATATCTACACAAAGAAAAGAAGAGTGCTGATGTGGAATAAATGAAGGGTAAATTGAATACATTTTTTTCTTATTTTATCTTCTCTGATGTAAAACAGATTGTCTAAAGCAAAAAAAAAATACTAGAAATATACTATGTGTTAATAGCTCACATAAAATTAGAATGGAACAAAAATGGCACTAGTGATGGGAAGAAGTATTGTAAATATACATTTAAAAGGTCCTTACAAATGAACCAGGTGAAATGATATAACATAATTTTAATTAGACACTAAGTAATTAAAGATGTATATTGTAAATTCTGAAAATCCACTAATTTTTAAAAAATGAGGTATATATAATTAGCTAATGAATGTGATAAACATCAATAAAAAATTCTCAATTCATAAATGAAACGTAAAACAGATGGAAGAAATTATAAAGTGCCAACAATATGTAAGATTCTAAATCTAATCCTATTATTGTAACATTAAATGTGAATGGCCTAAGTATACCTGTTAAAAGATGAAGATTGTTGGATTGGGATTGAGCAATTTCTATATACATACTTTCCATAAGATTTTCACTTTAAATGTAATGACAGAGTTATGTTAAATTTAAATTATAGAGAATGCTATAGCATGCATACCCTAACCAGTTGAAAGACAAAGCTATATTATTCTTATACAAGGCAGACTTTAGAATATTAGATATATTATTGGAGCTAAAGAGGGACATTATACACTGTTATTAATATTAACAATAACATATTAACATTAATTAGATATTAATATTTATAGCTCACTAAGAAAATAAAATGATCCTAAACACATATTCAACTAACAAAAATGCAATGAAATATGTGAGGTAAGAATTGATGGAATTTTAGGGAGAAATAGACAAATTCACAATATCATTGAAGACTTTAACCCTCATATCTCAGTAATTGACAGGAAATCAATAGGGATATAGAAAACTTGAAAATTGTCACAAGGTAGACCTAACTGATATTTATATACTCCACCAAACAATGCAAATTATTCACAAAAAGTAGGCCATGTTCTGAGGCATAATACAAATCTAAAAAGAGTAAAAATCAAATGACATTTGAATGCAGACCATAAAAGAATTCAAATAGTAATCGATAACAGGTTAAATAGAAACCCACCCCCTTCCAAATTTACATATTAACAAGATACTTCTAATAATCCATGGGTCAAAATAATCTTAATGTAAATTTTAAAATATTTTTAAAAGACTAAATTGAAAAAGTATGATATAAAATTTTGTGATTGTTGCCAAAGCAATTCTTAGAGGGTAATTTAGAGCAAAACACTGTTGTAGTAGAAAAAAAATTAAGTTCTTATATAAATAAGTAAATTCTCCACTTCACCTACCATATCTAGAAAGGGAACACCAAACTAAGCCAAAAGGAAACAGAAGGAAGGAAAAAATAAATTTAAGAGCAGACATGAATGAAATTAAAAGTAAAAATCAAGCAGAAAATTAATGAAACAAAAAACTAGTTTTCCCATTTAATTTTAGAATCAGCTTGTTAAATTCTGCCAAACACACGCACACACACGCAAAACAAACAAACAAACAAACAAACAATACTGCTGGAATTTTGACTGGGATTGTATAAAATGTATAGATCAATATAGAAAAATATTAATATCCTAACAAATTTTAATCTTCTGATCCATGAACAAGATTTATCTATCCATTTGTTTGATTTTCTTTCATTTCTCTAAATAATATTTTGTAGTTTCTCTGTTCAGGTCTTACACAACTCATCAAATTCATTATATATATTTCAAATTTTAATGATTTTGTAAATTATATTGTTTTGGTTTTTATTTCAATTATTCATTGCTTAGATATAGGAAAACAATTGATTTTATATTTGGTCATTATTTCACAAAGATGGTAAAACCCTTTATGAGTTCTAGTATCTTTTTTGTAGATCACAAAATAATGCTATGCACAGATGATAATGTCTAAAAAATAAAGGCAATTTTGTTTTTTCCAAGAAAAACTAGTGCTTTCCAAAGATTAAAAAAAAGTTGATAAATTTTTAGACAGGCCAAAAAGAAAAGAGAAAAGAACCAATTACCAATATCAGAAGCAAAAGAAACAAAAATATATGACTACAACATCATAGACATTGGGCTCATAAAAGGAATATTACAAACTCTGTGCCCATAAATTTGACAATCTTGATGAAATGGAACAATTCCTTTCAGAAAACAATCTGTTAAAACTCACTCAAGAAGAAAAACAGATTATGGAGAGTTCTATATCTGTGAAAGAAATTGAATAGATAGCTCAAAATCCCAAAAGAGAAAACTGAAAACTGAACACTATGATTGTTTAAATGATGAATTTTAGCAAATATTTACAAGAGGAAGACCTTCAGAGTCTTTCATGAGGCCAGTAATGTCTTTGCACCAAAACCAGAGCAAAGCATTAAGTGAAAAATAACTAAGACTCATCGGTCTCATGAACACAGTCACAAAAATCCTCAACAAAACGGAAGCAAATCCAATTCATCAATATACTAAAACTATTATGTACCATGATCAAGTGGAGATCATACAAGGAAAGCAGAGTTGGTTTAACAGTTGAGAATCAATTAATATATATCACTATAATAGTAGACTAAAGAAGACAAATGGTATGGTCATCTCAATAGATGCAAAAAAGGGATTTGACAAAATTCAACATTTATCCTCAATAAAATTCTCATCAAACCAGGAATAGAACAGCACTTTATTTACCTGATAAAGAAACTCTTCAATAAATTTCTATCTAATGCTATCCTTAAAAGTAAAACACTGTATGTCTTTTAACCAACTCTGTGCAGATTAACCCTCAGCTTTCCATTCTCTACCCTCATTCTATTTTCTGGTGCCCTATATTCTAATTATTAACTCCATGAGTTTAGATAATATATTTAGTTCATAATAGTGCAATTATGGTATTTGTTCTTTTGAATCTGGCTGGCTTCACTCAACAAAATGTCCTCCAGTTTTATCCATGTTGACATATGCTTCATGACTTAATTTCTTCTTAGTGCTATATAATATTCCATCATGTATATGCACCAAATTTGTTTTTCCATTCATCAGTTGATGGACACCTGGCTTGTTTCCAACTTTTGACAAATGTGAATAATGCTGCTGTGAACACCAGTGTGCAGATATCAATTTGTGTCACTGCTCTCAGTTCTTCTGGATATAGACCTAGTAATGGCATTGCTGGGTCACATGGCAAGTCTATATCCAACTTTCTTAGGAAATGCCATATAGTCTTCCACAGTGGTTGTACCATTCTATATTCCCACTAACAGTGAATAAGTGTTCCTATCTCTCTACATCCTATCCAATATTTACAGTTTTCCTACTTTTTAATAGCAGCCAGTCTAAGAGGTGTGAAATGATATCTCATTTCAATTTTGATTTGCATTTCCCAAATCAGTTGTGATATTGACCATTTTTGTCATGTGTTTCTTGACTATATGTATTTCTTCTTTGGGCAATTGTTTTTCAAGTCTTTTGCCCATTTTTCAATCAGGTAGTTTGTCATTTTATTGTTGATTGATACAATATCTTTATCAGATATGTGATTTCCAGATATTTTCTACTATGGAATGTTTTCTCCCTTTTCACAAAGTCCTTTGAGGGGCAAAAGTGTTTAATTTTGAGGAGGGACTGATTAATTTTTCTTTTGTTGTTTGTGCTCTGTGTGTAAGGTTTAAGAAACCACTGCCTAACACAAGATCTTGAAGATGTTTTCTTAAATTTTATTCTAGGATTTTTTTGGTTTTGGGTTTTATATTTAGGCCCTTGATGTAATTAGAGCACATTTTTAAATAAGATATGAGGTAGGGGTCCTTTTTCTTTCTTTTGCAAATGGTTATACAGTTCTCCCAGCACCATTTTTTGAATTGACTGTTCAGGCCCAGTTGGGTGGGCTTAACAGACTTGTCAAAAATCACTTGACTGTAGATATGAGGGACTATTTCTGAGTTTTCAATTCAGTTCCATTGGTGAATTTGTCTGTCTTCAGTCCAGTACCATGCTGTTTTTACCACTGTGGCTAAGTAAAATGCTTTAAAGTCAGAAAGTGAGAGTTCTCCAACTTTGTTCTTCATTTTAAAGATATTTTGGGCCATTTGAGGCCCCTTTCCCATACCAATACATTTGATTATTGTCTTTTCGATTTCTGCAAGAAAGCCTTTTGGGATTTTTATTGTTTGCGTTGAATCTATAAATCAGTTTGAGTAGAATTGTCACCTTAATGATATTTAGCCTTGCAATCTATGAACATGGAATGTCCTTCCATTTATTTAAGGCTTCTTTGGGTTCTTTTAGCAGTGTTTTGTAGTTTTCTGAATACAAATGCTTTATGTCCTTAAGTTTATTTCTAAGTATTTGGTTCTTTTAGTCATTATAAATGGATTTTTTTCCTCCTCAGATTGAACATCAGTAGTGTATGGAAAAGCTATTTATTTTTGTGTATTATACACCAACACTGTGCTGAACTCGTCTATTAATACTAATAGATTTGTTATGGATTTTTCAGGATTTTCTAGATATTGGATCATATCATCAACGAATACAAAAATTTTACTTCTTTTCATCTTTGAGTGTCTTTTATTTCTTTATCTAACCTAATTGCTCTAGCTAGAACTTCTAGCACAGTATTGAATAGCATTGGCAACAGTGGGTGTCCTTGTCTTGTTCCTAATCTCAGCTGGAAAGCTTTCAGTCTTTCACCATTGACTACAATGCTAGCTGTAGGTTTTTCATATACATAATTTACTATCTTGAGATTGCTTCCTCCTTTTCCTATCTTTTTGTGTGTTTTTATCAAGAAAGGGTGCTGAATTTTGTCAAATGCCTCTCCTGCATCAATAGAGAGGATCCGGCAGTTTTTATTCTTCATTTTATCAATGTGGGGTTTATTATCCTAATTGATTTTCTTGTGTTGAAACACTCTTGCATACCTGGTATTAAACCCACTTGATCTTGGTGTATAATTCTTTTAAGGTGCTTTTGGATTTGTTTTGCAAGTATTTTGTTGAGGATGTTTTTTTACATTGATTTTTTTTCAATTTATAAAAAAATTTCTCTAAAAGATACTTAGATAATGCAACATGTTACATAAACAAATATAAGGGATTCCCATTTACCCCACTCCACACACATCTGATTTACCCCCACATTAACAATTTCTTTCATTAGTTTGGTACATTCACTGCAACTGTTGAACACATTTTGGAGCATTGCCACTGTTTTAGTTAGTCAAAGGGGGGTTGATGCAAAATACCAGAAATTGTTTTGTTTTCATAAAGGGTATTTATTTGGGTAGAAGCTTACAGTTACCAGGCCATAAAGCATAAGTTACTTCTTTCACCAAAGTCTGTTGCCTGGTGTTGGAGGGAAATGGCTGTCAACATCTGTAAGAGTTCAGACTTTCTGGGTTCCTCTCTTCCCAGGGCTTCCTTCTCTCCTGGATCAACTCCTCTGCTATCTCCACAAGACCAGCTGCAGACTATCAGCTGAAGACTATCTCTGCCTGGGGCCTTTTCTCTTTCCTCATGACCAAATTCTTCTGTGTGCTTACTTCCCAGGGCTCCAGCTCAAAAGCTCCCAATTCTGTCCTTTGCCACATCTTTTATCTGCAAGTCCCCACCCACCAAAGGGTGGGGACTCAATGACCTACCTAGGTGGCCCAATCAAAGCCCTCATCATAATTTAGTCAAGTAAAAGGGAAACCTCAGATAAAGCAGCTTTCAAACATAATCCAATATTTATTTTTGTAATTCATAAGCACTGCTACATTCCATCCTCTGAATTCTAAGAAGATATTACAATATTCAGAAAAATCTTAAATTAGTAGCAATGATAAGTATAGAATCACATAACAATCAGTTTGAAGAAATACAGTTTTTTCTTGGGGCAAAGTCCTGCCTGGTTGCAGACCTCTGAAATTACAAAACTATTTATCTGCTTCCAATACACAAGTAGACAGACAAAGAATAAAAATTTTCATTACAATAAGGAGAAATTTGGAGGGAAACATAAGTCACAGGTCCTCTACAGTTTCATAAACCTACACAGCATCCTCCATTCAATTTCAAAGTATGAGAGCCATTCTTAAGATGATGGTTTCTTCTTCCTGGGGCCTCTTGAGGACCTGCCCTTTCCACAGGCCTGCCCAATGGCCATTTTTTTGGTTTCACTTTCATCAAGCACCTGGGTGTCAACCAAGCTCTAGCCTCACCCCCCAAGAGCATTGGGATGGTGGCCAAACTTTACCCAAAATTTGGATTAGAGTCTTAATCCCCCCCTAGCACAGTGAAGTGAAGACAACATCTTCCCTATCTTTTGGCATGCAGGCTCAACAATCTCAGATCAAAGAGAGGGTGGAGCACATTCCTCAACATTTAGGGCTGTTAATGTCAGCATCCCATACGTTTGAGAGGTGTGTGCCTGTCACCCATGGATTAGGGAAGGCCAAGTGTTGGAGCAAAAAGGCTGCCAATGTCTGTGAGGGTTCAGACTTCTCCAGGCTTACTTCTCTCTGGGCTCAGCTCCTCTGCTATCTCCACAAGGCTAGCTGTAGAGTATCAGCTGAAAACATCTCTTCCTGGGGCCTTTTCTCTTTCCTCATGACCAAGCTCTTCTGTGTGCTTCCCTCCCAGGCCTTCATCTCAAAAACTGCCAACCCTGTCCTTTGCCATGTCTTTTATCTTTGATTCCCCACACACCAAGGAGTGGGGACTCAATGCTTTACTGAAGTGCCACAATCAAAGCCCTCATCATAATTTAGTATAGTAAAACTGAGGCATCAGACAGACCTGTTTACAAACATGAGCCAATATCTATTTTTGGAATCCATAAGCACTGCTACAGCCACTAAGGATGGATTATAGTTTACAATGTAGTTTGCACTCTCTCCCACTCAATTCTGTAGGTTATGGCATGATATATAATGGCTTGTATGTCTCATTGCAATGTAATTCAAGACAATTCCAAGTCCTGAAACTGCCCCCATATTACACCTCTTTTTCCCTCTCCCTGCCTCAGGACCTACAGGGACCAATGTCTCCACATCAATGATATAATTTCTTCCATTGCTAGAATCACAATAAACCAGTAAGTCCACTCTAATCCATATTTTGTTCCATGATCCAGAGGATTCTGGGATGTTGATGCCCACTCCACCTGCAGTTGAGAGGGGCCTCTGATCACATATGGCTGATGGATGGGACTCCTCTGCCTACAGCTGCAGACTCTCTCGGTTCTTTGGTATGGTGGCTGCTCATACTTATCTCCTTGTTAGTTTTCCTGGGCAAGTCCAATGAACTGGAGAGTAGGTGTTGCAACTCCACTGAGGCTCAGGGAACATTTGGCACATGGACATCCCAAAGATTCAAGTCTCTTGGGCATACATCTACCAACCCTAGCACCAACTAGACATTCAAATAGAAGGGACCAAAGAGTCATGTGTAGAGAAGTCACAAGTGAGTCCAACTCTGTCATACTCAGGAACACAAACTCCAAAGTTGGGTTCACTGGCAAGGCACCAAATTTTGGAGTTATCTGCCATGACCTTAGGGCATGGGTGTCTCCAGAGCTCTCAGGAGCCACACTATTTGGGGTAGTATCTACTTTGGCAGTCCATGTGATCCTGCTGAGATGTGAATAAGCATTACCTCTGGGATGACCTCCTGACTCACTTTGAAGTATCTTAGCCATATAAACTCATTTGTATTTACATTCCCCCCCCCCTTTTATTCAAAGTCTTTTTCCAGTTATATTGCTAGTTGGTGCTTGGCAGTACCCCTCAGTGCCAGGAAGGCTCATCCTTGAGGGTCATTTCCCATGTTGGGGGGGAGGTTGCATTTTTATGC
>PVKH010030078.1:0-12549 GCA_004027955.1 Chaetophractus vellerosus | reverse complement strand
CTCCCTCCAAGAGGCCAGCCCGGAAGTCCTCCCACTACCAGGCTCTTTCTTGCTTCAGGGCTGAAATATCATTTCATAACTGTATTCTCCTGTTTCTGGTGTTTTAATCCCTAGGGAGCTTCATGTCCCCCAAGGCTGCTTTTCGTCATCCCAAAGTGGACTGCACAATACTTTTTCCAGCTCGTTTTACCTTTTATGTTTATATTTTATTAACCATCATAGTAAAATATAGCTTATACTTCCTAATAATGAGATATTCTTTTGCATACAGCAGGACCATAGCTTAACCCTTTGCCCCCTGGTTTTGTGATACCTATCAAACAGAGAGGGCCTTTGGAGATTAAAGGGAAATAGAGGAAAGAAAAAAATTTAAGGAGCTATTTTCATTGTGTATATGTGTATGTGAGTGTGTGTCTATCCCTAACGTGCAATATGGTTAAATTGATCATTTCAAAACTCCACGTGTTTCCCGTGTGTCATGCACGGACTGTTAAATTTAGGTACACTTACAGAAGGAGCAGTGTTTGGTTTCATTACCATAGAGTCAGCTCTGGCAAGGAACTTACTGATCACCTGGTTCTCTATTTTGCATGCTTGGACAGAGATCATTTTGAGGTGCATGGTGACCTTTATGTAAAAAATTAGCAAGATCCTGGACCACTGACCCAGGAACTGAGAAAAAGAACAGACGGCAGCCAGGCAGAATCTATTTTTACCGTATAGCTAAACAAGGAGGTGGTCCCCATATATATATACAATATTCCTCCTTATCTTGAGCGCTTTTGCAACATATGGAGGCATGAGAAAACTGAAACTGACTTCACTGGGAAGTTAGTGAGCCAGGGAGTTTAAGACAGGGGACTCAATTAGGCCAGGGAAGAGCCCTCCTCTTCAGGATTGTAAAACCAGCAAAAATGGGCTCGTCCAACATTTTTGAGGGCTCTTTTCCTTCTTCCAGATGCTAATTTCTCCAAAATAATCCTCTCCACATGCTCCAGTCCCCACAAGACATCTATGAGGACTAAGGTTTTAGTTGATAAAAGCTAATGGGTTCTAAGTTATTAAAATGTTTGCGCTTTAAACAGAGGAGTCAGGAAGATCAAAATGCTTGATAGATCCAAAGAAATGAATCGGTAATGGGAAAACTTCAGGAAAGTCAGGGATATAATTTGAGACAGAACAATGTCTCCCAAACTGTATCACAGAAGCATTTTATTCCTGGACTTCTGGTCTGTCCAGAATAAAAGGAGCTGGGTTGGTGTTTCTTGTTGCCAGGTCATATGTCTGTAGGTGCTAGAAGTTTAATAATGAGAGGAAAACGAATTTTACAGTCTCTAAATGTGTCATTGAGTAGCTGCTGCCCAATGACTTCTTAGGAGAAAAAGATAAATAAACCACTTCTTTTGTCCATCGGCCCGAGCGTCTCAATTTTAGAACTGCTAATAGCCAGTAGGATCATATTTATTCTCCTTTTCTTGCTTCTGGGCTTTTCTCTTCCATTCCCCTCTGAACTTGGTAGCTTTCTTCGTTTTATACTTTCAGTTCCATTTCTTCCCAGCAATGATGAAATAACTAGGATGTTTTAAAAGGATAAATTCCTATTTTCCCACTTAGTCAGCTTTCCATTTCTGCCTTAGAACAAAAACATCTGGTGAGTCTAATTTAAGTAATCAACCTTTCCAATATGATGATGAAAAGATATCTACCTGAATTTGCATTTCATTTGTAGAAATTCTGCCCAGGAGCCATTTATTGTTGGTGCTACTGCTGTGCTTTTCATTCCTTGCTCCCCTTCTCCCCTGGTCAGCCCGCCTGAGTAAGCAGCTCTGTTTCACTCCAGCCTCCAACTCGGCAAATGTGAAACCATTAGCAAATGTTAATAATAGTCATCCATCAGACTTCATCATTTCAGTCGTGGAATCTGTCAAGGTCAGCCTCTGATGGTGGTTAATGACCACTTTATTGATAAATAGGGGGTAACTGCAATAATATTCATTTTAAGCAAATAAAATATGTTCTGATTAAGAATTCCTTTTGGCCCAGTTGGAGGCCAATTAAGCCAGCTTCTGGAGGAAGGATCGCTCAGGATGGCTCCACTTTAAGAATATATTCACAGAATCAGCAGAGTTTAAGTTTGCCTTCTCCTTTCAGTAAAACTCTTATCTCTGTTTGGAAGACAGAGAGACTTCCTGTCTTTCATCCAAACGAAAATAAAGGTCTTTGCTGGGCCATCTTCCTTAGCCATACACCTTCCTTCATCCTAACCCTAACACAAACACACACAGACACATACACAAACACACAGGCATGCACACCCAGAGACGTACACGGAGACATTCCCAGGTGCACACATGCACGTTTTGCTTTACCTTAGCTTACCATTGATGATCTCTTCTTTATGTTAGTCATCTATTTCATTATTCTGGAAGCCTCGATGCATTATAGAGCAACCAAAAGTAGATTCTGGCCTTGGATCGGAAGTCTAGCCAGGGATGATAGTCAAACTATTGGCACAGGCACCAATCAGGCTGAACAACAGAGCGCCGCGGACACGCTGCCGGGCGGCGTCATGCCGGAAGTTGTGTGTTGTGGGCAACGCTGAGGAGTCCCGGGAGAGGAGCGATGGAGGGACGTGAGGGGGTACTTCCAGTGCTCAGGGGAGTGGCTGCTCCTCAGATTTTAACATCCAGTGTGGCCGCACCAGTGTTACGGGATGAAAAACAGCCTTGAGAAGAGCGATCTTGACTATTTTCTGATATCGTAACTTGTTAATTTCGCCAGTATGTCTAGCTAGAGTGCGGATTGTGTGCCACACTCTAAGCTGTCATTGGTTATGCCAAGATAAATGAAGCCGCCTCTATCTTCATCATCAAGGATCTTACAGAACTGTGGGAGAAAAAAAGATAGTAGTAGATAAGAAAAAATATAATTTTAAGCTAATGGAAGTGTTAAGAATGAACATCCCCACCACCGGGCACTGTCTTAATGTAACAATGGGACCTAACCCCGGTTGTATACAGGTTTTTCTGACCCTTTTTATTTTAACTGAAACTTGAAGAATGAGAAGATAACTGCCGTATAATAGCATCTTGAGTCCCTGGACAAATTGTTAAACAGCTTCTGTTGAAGAGAAATGCCTATATCTTATTATTTGGGAAAGGAGGATGCCTAGCAAAATAATATATTTTATGATTTTTTTTTAACTTGATACTGCTTTTACTTGAGAAAAACAGAGCAAAGAATGAAATAATTCCTGAGCCTTAGCATTAAGAGAGGGGTAAAATGACATCGCCACAAATTCTTTACTGCAGATGAAAATTAAAATTGCAGATTTTTTTGTAGTGAACTCAAATGCTAATCTTCCAGTGACTCATGACTTTTTAGTAGAATGAAAAACCAGGATTTATGGCCCATCAGTCCCGCTTTTCCTAGACCTACACCAGCCATCCCCATCTTATCAAATAGCCTACCCTCAACTCCTCAACTGAGCTATCTTCCCTTCCCCATCTCCTATATGTAGTCCATGACTCTAGCTTTTCTGTATCCTAAATGTCCCTTGAGTCCATTCATTGCTTTCTATCCCCTCTGCTTCAACCTTAATTTGAGACTCTCTTTTATTGATAAGACTAGTGCTATCATCTCTTAACAAATGTTTTGAATTATTTCATCTCCTATTCAAATTCATGCTAGTGCCCAGTCAAATTTCTAAAATGGGATCAGGTCTCTCCCCTGTAAGAATTATTTATTGGCTCCTTCCTAGTTCCTTATGTATGATTTCTTTAATCTTATTTTTACTATAGTGTAATAGATTGAGTTATGTGCCCCAGTTTGGACATGTTCTTGATCTTGGTCCACATTCTGGTGGGTGTGGACCCATTGTAAATAAGATCCCTTCAAGGTGTTACTTCAGCTTAGGTGTGGCCCCACTGAATCAGCATGAGCTTTAATCCAGATTAAGTATTAAAGTCACCTGGAGAAAATAAAGGGGGAATGGGGAGCGGAAGCTGGAACACCACAGAACCGGGAAGAGAAAGGAGAAGATACTGCCATGTGCATTGCCATGCGATGGAAAAGCCAAGAAACCCCAAAGATTGCCTTCCAACCAGGAGATACTCACCTCAGGAGGAAGTAAGCCTTCTAGCTTCTGAAATGGGAACCAATAACTCCCTGTTGTTAAGCCAATCCATTGCATGGTATTTATTTTAGCAGCTGGGAAACTAAAACTCTGAGTAAGGGGTTCACCCTGGAGAAATCCTCAGCACCTTCCTTCTCCAGACCCAGGTAGCTCCTGGCCCAAGAAACTCCACTTGACCATACCTCCAAATCAAGATGTCCAAAACTGAATGATCTCCCCTCCTGAAAATCCTTGTTCGTCCTTTCCACGCATTCTGAAGCTCCATGAGAGGTACCATTCAGCAAAGCTAAAAACTTGAGTCTTCCTGTTGTCCCTTGAGCCCACAACCAGTTAAAAATTCTTCCAATTCTATCTTGAAAAGAACTTACTTCTCCACCTGCTTTTTTGTCCTCACCTCCCTGCCATCTGTCCCATCTCACTTGTTTACTGTGGTCACCACTTTACCGGTCTAGTTCCTTCTAATCCACTGTCCATGCTGCCAGGCCATTCATGGGATCATTTCTGTGCTTTTCCCATTGCCCTCGGGATGAAGTTAAAACTCTAAATAGCTTCCAAAGCCCTTCAGGATGTGGCTCCTGCATAGCTTCCCAGGCTTATCTCTCTCTGGAGGATTTCTAGCTCATATTAATTTACCTTAAGTTCTCCTTCTATGTTGTGCTTTCTTGCCTCTGGGGAATTTATCCAATTGACCTGGATAAATCCTTCTTATTTTTGAGGTTTCAGCTTAGGTATCATTTTCTACAGAAAGCCTTCTTGGTCAGTTCTCAAACCCAAGTCAAGTGTCCCTTCCTGGTGACTGTTCTAGCTTCCCTAACTGCCCTCATTGTCATATATGTCCCACTGTCTTATAAATGCATGATGGTTTGAAGTACTATGGACCCCAGAAAAGTATGTTTTTAAAGTTAACCTGTTCTTGTGGGCGTGGACCCTTTGTAAGTAGGATCTTTTGGTGAGTAGGATCTTAACTTAAGATGTGACCCACCTCATTCAGGGTGGGTCTTAATCCTCTTACTGAAGTCCTTTATAAGAGAATGAAATTCAGACAAAGAGAAAGCTGTAGAAGCAAGAACCTGAAAGCAACAAAACCCAGAAGAGAGGGAGAGACAAGTAGATGCCACTATGTGCCTAGCCATGTGACAGAGAAGTCTGGCAGCCAGTATTTGGGAAGAAAGCATAGCCTGATGATGCCTCAATTTGGACATTTTTCTCGCTTCAAAACTATAAGCTTGTAAGTTAATAAATCCCCATTGTTAAAGCCAACGCATTTCATGGTATCTGCTGAGCAGCTTAGCAAACTAGAACAAAATGTCTCCTACTGAATTGTGGGTGAGAGTCATCATACTGGATTATACTGATGGCCCAGCCTGCCTAAGATTTTGTTACTGAGAGAGCTGAGAACATATGATCTTCCCTGCAACAGACTTAAAGAACATATTTGACCAAGACTCATATCCATTTATAAGACTCATATCCCATAAAGAACAGGGTTAACCAAGCATCGTGTTCATTTGAAAGATTCTTATCCCTAGTCAAATCCTTGCTGTATGCTCTACCTCTTGAAAACTGAGTTTCATAAATAGGATATGAAGTAACAGTCCCTTGCATTTTTCTTTCTTACCTGCCTCTATTGGGAAGAATAAAGGTTAAGTGATTAGATTTATTGAGATTTCACTGGAAAGATAGCAAGTTGTCCCTAAGTTTTGCATGTATTTCAGATCTTTTCTTAATTCGTATATTAGTTTGATTATAAAGCCATTAGGAATAAATATTTTGCTTTTTATTTTAATGAATTTATTTTTATAGAAAAGGCAGGTTTAAATTCTTTGTGTATTCTTAGAAAAGGGGTGAGAGAGTATTGGCAGGGATCCAGGAATGCCCAGGCCTTGTTCTCAGCCCACTGTCAAGAACACTGTCAGTTTTCTAAGAGAAATGTATAGCCCAAAGATGCAGCAAGGCAAAGGATCACATTTTTCCAGCCCTTTTTCCCTAAACCCACGCGACTCTCTACTCTTACCATTTTGGATGTCCCAGAAAACACCAGTCAGGAAGAAAGTGTGAGTACAGGACAATGGTAGCCAGAAGAAAAGCCCATTTGCCCCCAACATCGAGGGCTCTTTAAGATCTTTGGGCTTTCTTACTTTTTGGAGATCCCACCCCCATCACATCAAATCTATTAACATGCCACATTAAAGACAATTTTTTATTTAAAGTTTTTTATTCTTTTTTTAATTTTATTTTGAAGGAAGCGTTAGATCGCATAAATGTTACATCAAAAATATAGGAGGATTCCCATATACCCCACCTCCTCCCCCTCCCACACCATTAACATCTTTCATTAGTGTGGTACATTTGTTACAACTGATGAACACATACTGAAGTATTGCTGCTAACCATGGTCTATAGTTTATATTATGGTTTATACTTTGTACTGCACAATTTATAGGCTTTGACAGAATGTATAATGGCCTGTTACCTGCCATTGCAATGTCATGCCAGACAATTCCAATGTCCCCAAAATGCCCCATATTATACCACTTCTTCCCTCTCCTTCTCCTCAGAACCTCTGGTGGCCACTGACTTTATATCAATGTTACAAGTTCTTCCATTGCTAGAATAATCATAAGTCCACTTTAGTCCATAGTTACATTCCCCCCTTATGTTTGTTCATTCCTCTATCTTGAGGATTTGGGGATGGTGATGTCCACTCTGTTTCTGATTGAGAGGGGGCTTAGATCCCATGGGGCAGATAGATGGAACTATCTTGCTTGCAGTTGTAGATACCCTCTGTTTTTCAGGATGAGCATTATCCATCATCAATTTTTTATTAGTCGAGTATGTAAAAAAGACATTTTACATATTCGACTGCCAGAGTTGATCTGGCTGGTTGACAGAGTCTTACCTTTTGTAGACATTTAAATAAACGGTTATTAATTTCAAGGTTGCAAATTTTGTATTTTGGAGCAATTCTTCTTTGAAGTTCTTTTCCGTGGTCCCTTCAGAATGCTGAAGGTCTCACTTGGCATGTCTCATGGATGACACAGCCCTCTGGGGTGCCTGAGGGCACACAGTCACCACACCACAAGTCTTTTTAGGGAAGGACAGATTTTGAGTTCTGCCCCCCACCCCTGCCTGTTACATCTTACATGGCTGTATGGAACAGAGAAGAGTATCCAAGAAACTCATGGAAACCCAAAGAAGATGTTAACCAGGATTTCTCCAGACTGGGAATACCTTCCCTGTTTTCCTGCCCCAGACCAGGGAGGAAGTGGGAAATAAAGAAAAGAGGCAGCCCTTCATCTACTCCCAAGGAGCTTTATTTATCCATAGCACACCAGCTACACCCACTCGAAAATACTTTAAGTTTGGACTAGGTGAAACTGCCCTTTTCAAAAATCTAAAATGGCTAAATGTCACCCATTTCACATGTTTCAACGTAAGGGTTCAATAAGTGCGCTTGACTTTGACCAATCCATGCCATCCCTTCTTCTCCTGGGATACAGAAACAGGTAAAGAGGGGGAATTTATGATCTCCCGGCCAAAGGTGCTAATCTGTTGCTGCCTCGGGTGCTATCAAAATGTTAATTATGTTATCATAGCTCTGTGTCTAGGAGTCTCTACTGACTTCTGTTATTAGACATGTAGTGCTTAAACCCCACAGTTAATTTCATCCTGAAAAACATTGGAAGGCAGAGAGAGCCAGACCTGGAATTATGATACTTTATTCCATTAAGGGTTTAACATCACTATTGGGAGTCCTGGCACTCAAATCAGTTCCAGCAGCTGCAACCTCCAGCCAGTCCAAGCCTGAAATGAACAAAATTGCATGGGCTTTATTATGTGCCCCTCTTGTAGCATAACAGAGAAGTCTGATAAAGTGGATTCTAACCAAACCTAATAAACAATCCTAATAGAGAAGCAAGACTGAAAACATGGCTCAAGATCACCCAGGAACATCTAAGCCTGTGGTATTTGTAACGTGGCCTGTTAGGTGGCTCCGTTTTTCTTACATAGCTGATTCCCCAGTCAACACCAGTGAATATTTATGTTTCTGTCCTGTTCAAACCAGAAGAGTTCACATTCAGCTAACATGTATGGCCAGTTCTTGCCTGGAAAGAATTTTTTAGGAGCAGTATTTCCATAACTTGTTGAGCTGCATTTGTTTGGTGTTCTATTTTATTTTTTTTAATTTGAAATAAAGTTATTTATAAACAAATAAATAGGGGCTTCTAAGGCTTGTAATCCAGACTGCCAATTCCATCCTTAAACATGACAGAAGTAAAAGGTAGTACAGTGAATCTGAAGACTAACATAAAACTAGGTCAGATCTCTGGGAAAATAGAAATTGGTCAGATCCATGTGTGGGAGCAATATATAGCCTAGAGGGGAAGAGAGCTGAGAGCCACAGACAGGGTGGGTGGTGGCATCTGGATGGCAACAAATCTCCTCAAATCTGTCTCTTTGAAGAATCATTCCTGCGGCAATCGCAACTCCAAAAGCCTAGGGGCTAAGGTTCTGGAATGGAAACAGGAGGAGCAGGGGAATGCACTGTGTGAGTGAAAGCTGTCACCCCAGCCTGGGGTATCCCCCTTTACTGAGCATCTCCATTAGTGTGCATGCCCATGGTGGTGCCCAAAAATCAGAGCAGGAACATACCCAGGCGATGTGTATTAGTTTCCTGTTGCTGCTGTAACAAATTGCCACAAACTTAGTGGCTTAAAGCAACCCAAATTTATGATCTTATAGCTCTGGAGCTCAAAAGTCCTAAATGGGTCTCACTGGGCTAAAACTAAGGTATCAGCAGGGCTGGTTGCCTTTTGGATGCTCTAGTGGAGAATCCTTTTCCATGCCCTTTCCAGCATCTGCCCGTATTCCTTGGCTCTTGGCCCCTTCCTCCATCTTCAAAGCCAGCAAGGGCAGGTTGAGTCCTTCTCACATGGCATCAGTCTGACCCAGCTCTTCTACCTCCCTGTTCCACATCTAAGGACCCTTGTCATGGGGCTCTCCTGGATAACCCCATGTAGCCTCCCTATTTAAGGTGAGCTGATTAACATCTGCAACCAAAATTCCCCTTTGCCATGTGACCTAATGTATTAGTCAGGGTTTTCTAGGGAAACAGAATCAATAGGAGATATCTGTAAATAGTATGAGATTTTATAAGAGTCTGTCACGTGACCGTGGAGATGCACAAGTCCAGGTTCCGCAGGCAGGCTGCAAACCAGGGGCTCCAATGAAAGTCCAATGAAGGTCCTTGATGAGTTTCCAAGAGATGTTGGCTGTCCAAAGGTGAGCTGGGAAATTCTCCCTGAATCCTGAAATCACTTCCCCTTTTAAGGCAGTCAACTGATTGGATAAGTGTCACTTGTTTCTGACAGCAATCTCCCTGACTGACATAGATATAATCAGCTATCTGTGCAGTAAACTCACTGATGACTAAAGTCCATAAATGTCTTTGTATTACAATTAGCCCAGTGTTTGCTTGACCAAACAACTGGGCACAATTACCTGGCCGACTTGACACATTACCCTAACCATCACACCTAACATATCCACAGGTTCCAGCAAGTCGGATATGGACATCTTTGAGGACGATTACTCTGCCAACCACAAAATACATCGTCTTCAAATATTTAGTGGGCTGGAGTCGATTAAGCAGCTCTTTCATCATTGCCATAAAATCTAAGAGTGTTTATTTAGTTGGATGCATGACCCCATACACACATGCCCAGAGTCTCTCTTCCAATTACTCTAATCTCATTCTACTCTTGTAAAGTGAAATGGAGAATTGAAGCAATTTTCCAGATGTTCTGTTTCTATTAGCTAGATATTCTATGTGAAAGTGTCCTTTTGGTCTGATTTATTCAAATAACTGCTTCGCTTTTAACCTACGTGTAAGTGACCCAGCAAGCTAACATCTCCTAGGATATTTGAATTAGTAGGTGTGGTGGTGGTAGTGGTGGTGTGTGTGCGTGTGTGTGTGTGTTTTAGCCTGAGTATCCAATTCATCAAGAAGCAATTCTTTATCTTTCTCCTGTATTTCATTATAAACTACCTGGCTCATTAGATTTGACTCTGACTTTTGTTTGTTTGTTTTTTTTAATACATACCCCCCTTTTTGCTTGTTCTTGCTGTGCTCACCTTTCTCTGCATTCCTCTGTGTCCGCTTGTCTCCGCCTGCTGTGGCGACCCGCCGAGTCAGCTCACTGGCGCGGCAGCCCGCCCACTGGCGGGGGCCTGCCTTTTTGCCCGCCCGCGGCGGTGTGCCCCACCCACGTTGGCTTGCCTTCTCGAGGCAGTCCACCCATTTGAGGAGGCCCAGGGACCAAACCCGGGGCCTCCCATGTGGTAAACCGGTGCCTCACCAACTGGGCTATACAGCCGGCCCCTGACTTTTGTTTCTTAAAGTCTTTTAAAATTATAAATTGCTTCCATATTCTCAGAAAAGGGCTATCCAGGAAAAATGGAATTCTGAAGCTATGAAGCTGTGATTTCACTAGGACACATGGACACACATGACTGGACCTAGTGTTTGTACAACCGGGTTCGGTGGTCCTGAATCTATTTTGGGGTAACAGAGTATTTAGGGAATTACTGCTCTCCTGGAAAATGTACATATTCACATGAACATAAACTTTCATTTATTTTCAGAGGGTTTCTCGAGCTTCCTATAGGTTAATTTGGAAGAAAACAGTTCAATATTGGCACAGGCATGAAACACCAACCAGCCAGACCCATAGAAAGAAAATAAACATTGTCAGAAATAGTGGGACAAAAAAAAATCAAAGAGGTAACAAAAAAAAGAAAAGAAAAGAAATAGTGGAGGCAATTGTAATTAAATATATATATATATATAGAATTGGGAAATGTGATTGAATTACTCCTAAACTTTAAACTCCTGAAAGACAGGTCTCATATCTCATTCATTTTTGTATCTTTGCTGTAAGTGGTCATGCCCAGCCTTCCCTTGGGTAGCATCTAAATTTACAGTCCCTGCCACACAAGCACTGATAAAAGGAGGCCTATACTCATAAAAATATTTCATAGCGAGGGCATAGCATGAATTTCAGGATCCAGAACCTGGTCATCCAGGTTCCAGGAACCAGGCCTGAGTGATGTGAGTTGTTAAGCAGCAAATTTTCTGAAGTGGGGTAGTTTGACGTGCACCCCATCCCCCCTCACTCCCCAGACCACATGCCTGACGCTAAGCCACGCCAAGAGCTACAGAGCACAGAAGAACACAGGTTGCAAGAGCTAGACTGACTGGGGTTTCAAAAATCCTAGTTCCACTGTTCGCTGTGTGATCTTAAGCAAGTTACTTAGCCTCTCTGTGCTTCAGTTTTCTCATCACTACTTATCAAAACCCAAAGCTCTTCATCTCAGGCTTCCCTGAATGGGATGGAAAATTTAGAGGACTGGGCCACTCAGATTGGCAAGTTATGAAAGGAATGTCAGATGGAATACATGAAGAGGCTTCTGGAGTTTAGGGCTCAAAGAGAGTATGGCTGAACCAGAAGAGAAATGGCCTTAGAAGTTTAGCTCAGGTTAGAAGAAGGAGTTGCTCATTAGGGACTTTCCATGCCCCAGGAACACTGTCAGAATGACAGCTGATCTGCCTGTGTGACAACATGTCAATCTGAGTCCAAGGGGAGGGCACCTGAAATCCAAGCAGAAAAAGACCCCACCTGATCACAGGACTTAGGATCAAAAAGAATTTGGTCCTCAGAGTAGTGATCGTATTGGTTTGTCAGTAAAGAGACTGACCCCAAGGGCAAGGGCAAGATGAGAAGCCTATGAAAGATGTGAATAAAGAAGATGCCAAAGAAACTTTTTAAGCTTCTAACCCTATGCCAAGCTAATTGAATAATGAAAAATGTGTCCAGCTCACAGACATGATTTGTTTGGCTTGCACAGTGTGGTTTTTTTTGTTGTTGTTGTTTTTTATGTTTTTTAATTAAACCTGATTGACCTTGGATACCATTCAGTTGACCGAGCTCCACTCTTTCTACCATTTTATACCCCTCCACATACCTCAGTTATACTACTATACCGGCCCTGGAAGCATTCGCGATCACAGTTTTACTGTGTAATTTACATTTCCAAATTTACTCATTTTAAAGTATAAAATATTTGAACATATGCTGATTTCAGGGATCACAGAGAAAGAAAGCACAATCACAGGGAAAAGAGGAAAAGACCAGAAATTCTAGCATCACCATCTTGGGAGGAGGCTCAATTTGCAGCCGCTAAAATTCATGCCCTAGGTTGAGTGAAGGGGGTGTCTTGGCTGCCCATCTCTTTCAACTAGCCTTTCTGTATTTGGGGAACTCCCACATTATGAATCAGTCCCTCCTCTCCAAGAGGCAGTACTCAGATTCCCAGCCTGCCTGATAGAATACATTAGCTTGTAGCCTAGTTTC
>PVKH010030077.1:0-12546 GCA_004027955.1 Chaetophractus vellerosus | reverse complement strand
GCTTCTGCTTCCGTCACGGCTGGCTTTTTCAGTTCGCCGGTGGCTGGCTGCGCTCCATTCGCGCGGGCGACCTGCCCTGCCCATGGCGGCTTTTGCCTGTCCGTGGCAGCTTTTTGCCCTGCCCACGGCGGCTCTGGCCCGCCCATGGCGGCTTGCCATTCTCAAGGCGGTCTGCCCGCTAGGAGAGGTCCCCGGGAACTGAACCCAGGGCCTCCCATGTGGTTTCCCAGCGAGCTCTTTATCCACTGAGCTATCTAGCCGGGCCCAAAATTTACATTTCTGTGGCCATGAGATGCCCAACTCAAGGCACCATCAGAGATGCTTTCTCACCAAAGGTCATCTGCTGGCAGATCCTGGAGTCCTACCATGTGGCAAGGGAAATCCTGTCACATGGCAGGGTCAAAAACGGTGGCAGCTCTGTTTCTCTATGTTTCTGCTTTCAGTTCTCAGTTTATATAAGTCTCCAGCAAAAGGGCGGAGACCTAAGCTGAGTCACCTCTCATTGATGTAGTCCAATCAAAGGCCCTAAAGCGATCTAATCAAAGGTATCTAATTAAAAGTCCCTTAACTGAATCTAATAAAAAAGCCCCATCTACACTGTGTTTACAGGCACAGGAATGGGTTAGTTCAAGAATGTAACCTTCTGGGGTCCACAAAAGACAACTGGCATACAGAAAAATTACTAGGAATGTGAACAGGACCAAAGACCAATAACTAAGAGACAAAAGAGACAAGAGAAGCTGATACTTAGGTGATATATTAGAGTTGGCAGACAAGGACTTGTCAGTGTAACTGTGGTTAATATGTTAAAGAAAATAAAATGATAGGGATAAAAGATGAAAACTGAAGAATTTCAACCAATAACTGAAATCTATAAAAAATGAAATGGATATTTTAGAATTGAAAACAAAGTATCTGAAATTAAGAATCTAATAGATAAACTGAACAGGTGATTAACCACAGCAGAACAAAAGATTAGTGAACTGGATAAGTAAAAAAATATGGGGGAGGGGTTAGAAGAGTGAAAGGGAGAAAGATAAGAGTGGAAGACATTAAAGACATACTCAATAGATGAAATATGTGTATGATTGAAATCTAAAAGAGGCAACACAGGAAGTATTTGAGGAGATAACTGAGAATTTTACAAAATGATTAAAATGATCAATCTACAGATTCAAGCAGCTCAGCAAATTCCAAGAAGGCTAAATATAAAGATAACCACACCTAGGCACACCAAAGAAAAAGTGCTGAAACCCAAAGAGAAAACCTTATGTATTACTATTCTCTAATTCAAAATGCCATTTTGACATTTTGCTGTCGGCCCAACTGTCACAGCTCACTCTCTAGCTGATCCTGTGAGATAAAGTATCCTAAGTCCCCCTCACCCTGGTGTCCAGAGGCATCTATCCAATTTTGTGGGGGCACCAAATTGAAACAACCACCCATCAACTGCATGTTTAACTTCCCAACTGCTAATACAGCACCCTAAGATTCCAATAAAGGCTACAGCCCATTGTTCCCCTTGGTTCTGATTCCCTGTTTTTGTTACCTTGCTTTCAGTGGCCCTGTGTGGTATGCCATATACTTCTCTGGGAATTGTGAATAACCAATAAATTTTATTTCAAATCCCTCTCCTCTCCTTGTCTCCATACCCAGCTTTACCATACCTGAATAATTTCTAAGACACCTTACCAGCAGCCAAAGGAAAAAAGACACATTGCCTTAAAAAAAAAAAAAAAAAAGCAACAGTAAGTCAAAGGTTAATATTTCAAAAGAAATGATGTTTAAAGTGCTGAAAGAAAAAAAAAAAATCCCTGCCAACCTTGATTTCTATACCAAGCTAAAATATCCCTCAGGAATGAAGGTGAAATAAGATGTTTCGGATAAACAAAAATGGTGGGAACTTGTGGCAGCATGCCTACACTAAAAGAAGTATATTAAGATGAGTTCTTCATGAAGTATAAAATGATCCTTTGGGAAGCAGATGTGGTTCAAGCAGTTGGGTGCCTCCCTCCGGGGATCGGTTCCTGGTTCCTCGTAAAAAGGAAGACAAGCAGACAGAGAACACACAATGAACAGACTGAGCAGACATTGAATGCAGACAGTGAATGCAAACAATGGGGGGTGGGGAGAGAAATAAATCTTAAAAAAAAATAAAAAATATCCTTCACTGAAACTTGGACATACAGAAGGAAATAATGAGCACTGGAAAACTAAATTTGCCCAGGACAAATCTAGTCCCACAACTAAGAATGCTTTTACATTTTTAAGTTAAAATGTATAATATGCAACAGAGATTATATGTGGCTTGCAAAGCCTAAAATATTTACTCTGGCCCTTTAAAGAAAAAGCTTACCATCCCTGATATAAATGAGCAATGACATATTCAAGTCCTAGTCCTCAGTCCTGTGGGTGTGGACTCATTTGTAAACAGAAGCTTTAAAGATTAAGGTGGGCCTTAGTCCAAAATGACTGGAGACTTTATAAGCAGAGGAAATTGCAGAGTTGGAGATGCCACAGGAAAAGACTGTAGGATATTACCATGGGTTGGAGGTAGAGCTTTATTGCCAGCAAGTCACCCCCAGAACACTACAGACTTCAGAAAAGGTATGGCCTGCTGATTTTGGACTTCTAGCCACAAAAACTGATACTCTTTAAGCTAGCCAGTTTTGTGGTATTTAACATAGCTGTCTTAGCAAACTAAGATAGCAACTTTGCACAAAATAAAATGAAGGAGCTAGTGAAGTCTAAAATACATGTGGAACCAAAAAAGTGCAACACAAAAGACAGGAGAGGGATAAATGGAGTTAAAACGATGTAAGAGTCTAACAGCATCGGAGAAGTGGTAAAAGTATGAATCTGGCTTGCTCTTGATATGGTAGCTGGTTAAATAGGTGTGTTCTATTTGGGGAAATAAACTGTGTACTTTTAACATGCACACTTTTCTCTGTGTATATCATGCTTTGGTAAAAAAGATGGCTCCAAAGATTATTACACAAAGCTTCAGCATTGAATCAGAAAGTTATTATGAATGCAGAAACATGAGCGACAGGTATATTTAGTATAGTGGTATAAATATTAGTTGTCAGAAGAATAACCATAACTCCATATTTTCTTGGATAACAATTTAGTGCTATAGGAGACTTTGTAAGATACCCACAAACAGGTAAAGCTGGGGTAAGTTTTGTTACTGAGATATTCCCCAAAGAATTTTCTATCATATGTCAAACAGTGCAACTAAAGGCAGGAAAAACTGTGAAATTCATTTGAAGAGATAAAAAAATTTCAGAGCAGAGAGAGGCAGCAAAACTGGCAGTTCATGTCCTTTAGCAACATTCAATAAGTTTGCCTTTAAAGGGTAGAAAAGTAGAAAATGTAGTTTTTTTTAAAAAAGAATTATCTGATATTTTAAATTTTCTTTTAAGAAATGAATTTTAGGAATTCTTTTTAAGAAATGCTCTGTCATCAACACTCTCAGTATCTGTAGAAAAAGGCAGTGTGCCATAAAATGTTTCAGAAAAGCCAAACTCAGTGTGAACTTTTGCTACCTGATAAGTGAAAAATATGATTTTATCTGTGTTTGATATGCATTTAAAAAATTATGGCTGAGTTTAAGCCATGACATATATTAGGCTATGATTTTCCCGTATGTCAAAAAACAAGTGTCTCATCTTACTTATTGTAAACAACTCTGTATATGTTAAGGAAATGACACTTTTCTATCAAGCAAAATTTCATATATCAACTTCTGCAATAACTTCCTAAACTGGTCTCCCAGATATTTTACATGGAAGCCTGTTTGATTGTTTTAGTTTGCTAGGCTGCTTAAAACAGATACAATGATATGGGTTAGTTTTAGAATTTATTACCTTATAGTTTTGAGGCGAGAACAATGTCTAAATCAAGTATCATCATCAAGGCAATTATTTCTTCTAGAAGACTAGCTGCTGACAATCCATGACTCCTCTGCCACATGGCAGGACACATGACATCATCTGCTGGTCTCCCTTCTCTTCTGGGTTTTGTTGCTTTCAGCTTGTTTCTGTGACTCTCTCTCTCTCTCTCTCTCTCTCTCTCTCTGTACTCATTTTATTTATAAAGGACTCCAATAAGAGAATTAAGACCCATCCTGAATGAGGTGGGTCACACCTTAACTGAAGAAGCCTCATCATAAGGTCCTACTTACAATGGGTCCATATCCACAGGAATGGATTAAATTTCAGAATATGATTTTCTGGGGGTATATACAGTTCCAAACTGTAACAGTGATATTTTTTTTTCTGTGTGTTCCCCCTGTGTTGCATTTTTTTTCCACTTTATTTTCCAAGAAACTTTGTTACAGAAAAGTCATAGAAAATATAGAGGATTCCCATATACTCCATCCCCACCCCAACAGTGATATTTTTAGAACAAATACCTTCACCCCCTTATGAAGAATCCTTAAAAGCTCTTCAGATAAAATCTAACCTCATGCCATAACTGACAAGAACTTTTATGATCTGGCTCCTGCCTATTTTTCAACCTGGTTTTATATATTCTCCTTAGTTTTTTGTCTAATACTGTTCCAGTTACTGGCCGTTATTTCCATTCCATGAATATGCCAAGCTGGTTCCTGAATGGAGATTCTTTTTTACAGCTTAATTTTATATTTGTGATTTAAGTTACTTTTTCCTGAACAATCACACACACACACACACACACACACACACACACACACACACAATGAATGAAGACTTTTGCACTTGCTGTTTGTTCTCTCTACTTAGAAAGCTCTTCCTGGGGGAGCAGATGTGGCTCAAGCAGTCCAGTGCCCAACTCCCACATGGAGGTCCTGGTACCTCCTAAAGGAAAAAAAAGCTCTTACTGTTTTCTATCCCCATTTCCCTATAGATGATTCCTTCCTTTCTTTCAGATTTCAGCTTAAATGTCAAAGGCCATAGAGGCCTTTCCTAACAACCTTATCCAACATAGGTCTCCCTATTCTCATAGCACCTTATTTGTTTTCTTCATAGTTCAAATTTTGCCTAGAAGTCAATTTAGATGAAGTCTAAGAAGAGCCTGTGCCCCTTAGCAACACATTCAGAAAGTTTGCTTTTAAAAAGTCAGAGATAGGCTAAGCAAATCTATTTAATCTTTCTTCTTTACAACTTTAAACATGTAAAAAAAAAACACTTTTGAAAAAAATATTTAAGGGAAAAATGTTCATGTTAGAATTGTTTACTTAAAAACATACATCTTAGTTCTGTTTACTACATAAATTAGAAAACTTTAACAGGAAAGTAAAAGAAAAAAATTACTGTTAATTCTACAACATAGAAATAACCTTTGATACCCTTCCAGAATATTTTCAATGCACACACATATATATTTATAATATGCATTTTAACAAAAATAGTTATACTGATAGCTTGTAATCTGCATTTAAATTTTACAATATATCAAACCCATAGTAATGAATATACAGTTACATTTTTGTGAATGACTACAGTATATTTGATTTTATGGACATACATTTTTTAACCATTTGGCTGTTATTGGGAATTTAGGACTTTTCCATTTATTTAATACTGCATAAAGCAGTATACATGCTTGGATGAAAAATTCTTTTATAAAAGCTCAAAAAATAATTGCTTAGGTTAAAGGTTATGAGTATTCCAGCTTTTGACCCATATTGCTTAACTATCCCCCAGACAGGATGTATTAATTTACACTTCTCTCATTAGCCTAAGTGGTATACTGCATCCTCACGTTTAGTGGATCCTTTTAATTATTATAATACACAAAGGAGAGCATACACTGACCTAAAAATAAAATATATCAGGTTGTGATAGATGGGTATGAAGGGTCTGTTTATTCCCATATACCCCATATGGTTATGGATTGGAAATTGGATCAAAGTCCTCCTTGCTCCCCAATATTGCTTCTAAATATTCCAGCCATTTGCAAAAACCTTCCTTCTTTGCAGCTTATACCATCTAGCTATATCACTTTTGCCTCTTCTTTGATGCTATCTTCTATCCAACTGGACTATCCTCAGTCACTTAAGACTTTGCTAGTTTTGCTGTCTTTTCTACTGAAGGCCCTACTGAATACTTAAAGGACTTCACTTTTTAACTAAAGCCTCCAGTCTTTCCTCTCTCTGGTGGCATATAAAACTTACAATTCATGTCATGCCTATATTTCATTGACTGGGAACAAGGGAGATGGCTACCCTTGACTACAAGGAGGCTGGGATAGGAATTTGCTAACTGGGCACATTACTACCCCAGGCAAAACTGGGTTCTATTAGTAAGGAAGAAAGTATCGCCCACACTGGGTGAGAAAGTAGCTTTTAATAAACACCAAACAAAAAGCATTATATAGGCTAGAAACTCTGACCACAATGCAATTAACTTTGATAGAAATAAATAAAAAGGAATTAATTTTCCTTCCATTTTCCCTATGCAACCTTAGTTACCTCCATAAAACCTATTGTGGCCTGGATACTGATGTCTCTAAAATTTATGCTCCATCATACACAACATGAGGTCCAGACTTGCATATCAACTGTTAATCTGTTTGTCTCTCAACCCTATAAGTTACCATGACTAAACTGGCAACTGTCACCCCATTCTTTTACCATATGCTTCTCCTTCCATATTTTGTTTTTGGAATACTAGAGGTAATATGGTCAGTACATGTAAGTTCATATAGCAAAACCTCAAGGACTCCACTCAGCATTTGAAATTAGTAATGTCCCCTCTATCTGAGAACTCTGTATTTCTAATATGGAAATGTTGGGTTTTACCTTCTTGCTTCTCTGTTCACTTGCTCTCTCAGTGACCTTGGATCCATCTTCATCCCTAAGACAAAAGTTGTCATCATTCCTCTTCCATTCTCTCCCTTTCTATGTTCCTATACAAATTTGTACATCTAGCATAAAATATTTAGCCCTACATATCTCCATGGTCTTTTTAAATTTTTTAAACAAGGTGACTATATTCACATTTTGCCTTTTTAAAAAAATTCCTACATTTTTCTCAAATGTTCAGATATAAGCAATGCAAAGCAGACACAGCTATTTAAAGGTGCCTTTGGGAAACACGGATATCTGTCTTCTACATCAACCTTAGGCCATGGTTGTCATTCTCAGGGTCACAACTTGGATCTTCCAACCCAGGAATGGAAAGTTCAAAGAGGGAAAAATGGATAAGGAAGAAAGGGCAAAGTGCAAAAGTCAAAGAGAACTAAACAGATAGGTCTGTCTCCAGTGATACTAACCTATTCTCAATTGGCCAGGAACAGGGGATAAGGCTACTAGTGGCTGCAGGAAGGCTGAGAAGAATGTTATAACTGGAAGCATTGCTATCTTGAGTTAAAATGGGGTTTGTTAATAAGGAGAGATGAGCGGAATGTTATAGATTGGCTGCTCATAGTACATGTCCCACTGGACCAGAAAGCAACTCTCAAGATAATACCAATAAAACAGTATCATATTGTCTATACATTCTGAAGACAATGCCGTTAACTTAGAAATCAGTAATAAAAAGGTAACAGAACTTCAGGGAAGCGGCTATAGCTCAATTGTATGGGTTCCTGTTTACCATATGGGAGGCCTCAGGTTCGAGTCCTGGGGCCTCCTACTGAAGGCAAGCCGGCCTGCACGGCACGGTGAGCTGGCACAGCGAGCACAAGCAGCAAGTGGGGGATAAATAAATAAAACAAAACAGAACAAAACAAAAAAAAACCTTTCATACCTCATATTAACAATACATAAGTCTATACAATCCCCAGTTCAAAAAAAGTTATAATGGATATTAAGCAATATTAGCACAAAGGTAAAATTAATATAACAGAGATTAAAACTTACATAGCTAAAGTGTTTAGAGGGGCATTTATAGCCTTACATGCTTATTTTAGAACAAATCATGAAATAATGAGCTTGGAGTCCACCATAAGTCACTGAAAAAGGCAATTCCACATTCACATTACTTACAGTGTTTTTCTCCCAGTATGAATTCTCTTGTGTATAATAAGTGAAGAGCTCTGACTGAAGGCTTTTCCACATTGAATACATTCATAGGGTTTCTCTCCAGTGTGAGTTCTTACATGTCTCCTAAGGGAAGAGGAAACGCTGAAGGCTTTCCTACATTCTTTACATTCATAGGGTTTCTCTCCAGTATGAGTTCTCACATGCATTCTAAGGGATGAAAGACCACTAAAAACTTTCCCACAATCAGTGCATTCAAAAAGATTCTCTCCAGTGTGTATTTTCTTATGCACCTTGAGGTGAGAGCTCGTGTTAAAGGCTTTTCCACAGTCACTGCATTCATAGAGTTTCTCCCCTGTGTGTATTCTCTTATGCACTATAAGGTAAGAGCTTGTGCCAAATGATTTTCCACACTGATTACACTCATAAGGTTTCTCTCCAGTGTGAGTTCTTACATGAGCCTTAAGAGATGTTTTTTGACTAAAAGCCTTCCCACATTGATTACATTCATAGGGTTTCTCTCCAGTGTGAGTTCTCACATGTCTTCTTAGAGTTGAGGAATCATTGAAGACTTTCCCACATTCCTTACATTCATATTGTTTCTCTCCCATATGACTTCTCTCATGCAATATAAGATTAGAAATTTTTTTGAAGGCTTTCCCACACTGATTACATTCATGTTTCTCTCTAGGCTGAGTTTGCTCCTGTTGATTAATGGATGGATGATGGAAGGTTTTGTCATTTTTATTACATTCATAGGGATTCTCCACCATATAAAAGTTAAGTACAGGAAGCATATTATTATGTTGGAAGTGTATACCACATCTAGAGCATCTGTACTCTTTTTGTGCTGTTTGAGTTCTTTCAACATGCCATAAAGCTCTATATTCATGACTTTCACAGGGCCTCTCACTTACAGAGGTTTGATAATTGTTTAGGATTGAATTATATTTTGAACATACAATATCTGAGTCACATTTGTGGCACTGTTTACTGGTGGAAACTCTCTGTGAAGAAACAAGTTTTGAGCTAAATTTTGAGTTTCCCTCAAATTCACGATAGGCATAGATTCTCTCCTGAGATGCTGTTTTCTTTTGGGTAAATGGCACTTGCCTCAAATACCCCTTTGGGTTCAGATGATGTTTTCTGATCTTATCACATTCCCAGTCTTCTCCTAATATATAGGACCAGTAGTCATCTATTGTGAATTTTATAATTTTCACCCCCTTAGATGGCTTATACCCTAAACTATTCAGCTTAAGAGTTGATTCTTTGGTTATAAGTTGAGTCTCCCAATCTGGACAGATGCCTTGGAGAATTCTCCTTTTCATAGTTCTTATCTCTTCTTGAGCAAACTGTGAGACCACAGTAGACCTGCATAATTGATATTCAACTATGGTGAGATTTCTATAGTTTTCCAACATCACGTCTCTGTACAGACTTCTTTGAGCAGGGTCCAGCATCACCCACTCCTCCTGGGTGAACTCCACAGCCACATCTTTGAAGGTTACTGGTTCCTGTAACCAGGTTGTCAGAAATCCAGCAACCATCTTTTCCTCAGTATTTACCACATGGAAACAGGCAGCATTCTGTACAGGCAGAGCCCATGTTTGGGACAGGTCAGTGGTTGCCATTTTGTGAATTAGAAAGTGACATCTGCCTGTAGAATAGGGCAGAGAGATCAAGATGTTCTTCTTGTTGTTTCTCTGGTCCAATCAGGGCAGTGATGGGTTTCACCAGGATTAGCTCTTTATGTCTCTGTAGATGCTCTCCCTGTAGCCAAAGAGGCAGGTTCAAATAAAAGAAGAGAGGGGGAAACAGGGCCCCTTTGGGGGTAAGGTGAAAAAAAATTGTATATTCTGCATGTCCCCCCCCTTCCCCCACTTCCCAGCAAAGTCTCCAGTTTAAAAATCTCTCCTGGGTTTGTAATGGTATGCAATATATAGTCATCTTTGGATCCCCTCCAGAACTTCCATCATAGTTATTTATACTGGCTTCTCCTGAAGACTACTTCTTAGCCCTGGATGAAAAGAGTAATCATTTCTTTAAAAACAAATAAACAAAAAACTAAAGAGAACCAGTCAAAAATAATTGTTTAATTAAATTTCATGCATAATTTGCAACTTTTTAAGATAATTTTCTGGAATGGAAAAATAGATTTCCTCCTGAACACAATTATTTAAGTTAAATTTATTTGTTCTATATGTAACTTAGTATTTATCTGAATGGCCCTACTTACAGTGAGTAGAAATGGTGACTTCACTGCTTTCCTACTACAAATTTTTATTGAAGTTAAGGCAGATATGTGGTTTTCAAACAAATGTTCATTTGATTACCACCAATTTAATTTCTCTCCCCTATCTAAAACTTGAGTACAATCAAGAGACAAAGGAAGGAGCAAGACTAAAATTTGGGAGTGAGGCTAAAAATGTTAACAATGTTGGATAGTGTAGTACTTTCCAAAATAGTTTTCATATCGGCCTCAATACAAATAGCAAAATAATGGATACATAGTATGAATACAAAAGATTCATGCTTCAAGACTTTAAAGATCACAAAATTCATGAGATAATTTATTATGCTAATATTTCTAAGATGTTGTTAATGGGGAAGTGTGGGAAGGGGTATATGGGAATCCCCTATATTTTTGATTTAATATTTATGTAATCTAAAGCGTCTTTAATAATAATAATGTGCAAGAAAAAATATTTCTAAAGGTCTCATTTATTGAAAATTAGTTGATAACTTTCAAATGCAAACCTATTTCAGTATTATATTTCAATGGAGTTCAGTTTTGAGTCACAAAAATATAGAACTGGCTTTTCTTTTTAAGGACAAAGATCTTGTGGAGCGGATGTAGCTCAGTGGTTGAGCACCTGCCTCACATGTATGAGGTCCTGGGTTCAATCCCTGGTACCTCCTAAAAATTAAAAAAAAAATTTTTTTTTTTATATATAAAGACAAAGATCTTTGACAGGTTGATTCCATATCTAAAACAGAAGTGTTATAGGTCTGTTGTTTTAGTGTAAGTTATATATAGATTCTTGTCTGCTTTGTTCATTGCTGTATTCTCAACACCTAGAACACTCACAGCATATGGCACTTTAAAATAAATTATTTATTGAATAAAGTGAATAAATCCGTGACAATTAAAGTTTTGTGGAAGGAGGTATTTTCACCCTTACCCTTCTTTCAGAAGGAAACCAAAAACATATTTAGAGTTCCCCTTGAAAAAAGGAAATAAGTTTGCTTTCTGGTTAAAGTTGTTAGGCTAAGAATGGTACTATGGGCTCACTCCCTCCTTGATAATTTATCTTTTAGTTATAGAAGTAATTATGGAAACTAAACAACTTTAACAAACAGAAAGACTGACTAAATGGAGAATAACCTTGCTTATGGATGGGAAGACTCAATATTATAAAGATTTCAATTTTTCTCAAACTAGAATTGCACTGGGATTTGATTACATATTCAACAGGAAGTTTTTGGAACAGGACAAGCTGATTTTAAAAGTATTATAGAAAAAATAATGTACATGAATAAACAAGACAATATTAAAAGAATATGAAGCCTTGCCCCATTATGTTTCAAAAGGCCTTATAAATCTCTAGTAACTTAAACAGAATAATAGTAGGGCGATAATAGAAAATAAAAGTGATTTTCAAAACAGATTCCTGTATAGCTAGATATTATAAAGATAGCACTTTAAATCAATGGAAGAAAGAGTGAGCTATTCAACAAATGGTAACAGGACAAATGGTGGCCTGTTTGGGAAAAACATAAATCCTCCCTCACACATTTACAAATTCCAAATGGATTAAAGACATAAATATATGTCTAATAGGAATTCTAGAAGAAGAGGACAGAGGGAATAGAAAAGAAGCAGTGTGTTTTAAAACTGAAAGAAAGATGTAAATCCTTAATGTGAAAGTGTATATTCCATTGTAAAGAATAAATTTTTAAATCTACCAGATGCATAATAAACTATAGAACATCAAGGATAATGAGCAAAATGTTAAAGGTTACTGGAGAGAAAAACCAAATTATCTAAAAAAGAATACCAATTAGGCGACTCATTCTGTAGCATGCCCGCAATCCATGTCTCGGATTGTGTACTTATCTCTTTTCGTGTTTCTTAATAAACTCTTTACCCCCTTGGAAAAAAAAAAAAAGAATACCAATTATATTGACTAAGACCTCTCAGCTACAAAGACAGAGACCAGAAGACAATGCAATAATGTCTTCAAAGTAATGAAGGAAAATATTGTCAATCTATAATTAAATACTTACCTCATGAGAGCAATGTAAGAGGCACTGTCATATATATGACATAAATGTCTGAGAATTTACCACTTGCAGACAGTTCCTGAAATAACTACTAAAAGGATGTCCTTTTGGGAAGAAGGAAATCGAACTCAGATGACCAAAACAGGAGGACTTCAGAAGAAATAAAGATAGTGTAAGGAACAGAAAAATAATCAAACTTCAAGGCAACAGTATCCTCAAAGATGCTTATGAGAGAAATATGAATTGAAACAAAATTGAGATATCATCTTTCACCTATTAGACTGAAAAAA
>PVKH010030076.1:0-12549 GCA_004027955.1 Chaetophractus vellerosus | reverse complement strand
GTCCCCGTGGCGACGCGCCGAGTCGGCCCTCCACGGTGGTGGCTCGTTCCGTTCGAGGGTGGCTCCATTCCGTTCCCACGGGCGGCTCCGCTCCATGTTTTGCGGGCAGCAGTCCTCCATGTTTTTTGCGGGCTGCTCGGCTTCCGCAGTTCGCAGGCGGCAGCTCCGCTTTTCACGGGTGACTTTGCCATGCCCATGGGGGCTCCGCCCTGCCCGTGGCGGCTTTTTGCCTTGCCCACGGCGGCTCTGCCCCGCCCACGGCGGCTTGCCTTTCTCAAGGCCATCTGCCCGCTCGGAGAGGTCCCCGGGAACCGAACCCGGCCTCCCATGTGGCACCCCAGTGCGCTCTTTATCCACTGAGCTATGTAGCCGGGCCCTGTGCTATGGTTTTTAAGACTTTTTATTCTAGTAACAAATATACAACCTAAAATTTCCCCCTTTTAACCAAATTCAAATATATAACTTAGTGGGGTTGATTACCATCACCACCATCCATTATCAAAACATTTCTATTACCCCAAATGGAAACACTGTACAAATTAAGCATTAACTCCCCATTCCCCAGCTGGACCACTGCCTCTGGTAAGTTGTATTCTAATTTCTGACTCTATGACTAATTCATAATTATTTCAAATCAGTGGAATCATGCATTATTTGTCCTTTTTGTGTCTGGCTTCTTCAATCATGATGTCTTCAGTGTTCATCCATATTGTCACACGTATTAGAACTTCACTCCTTTTTATGACTGAATAATATTTCATTGTATGTATAAAACACATTTTGTTTATCCATTCATCTGTCAATAGACACCTGAGTTGCTTCCATCTTTTGGCAGTTGTATGCAAATATCTGTTAAAGTCCATGCTTTCAAATTCTTTTGGGTATATACCCACAAGTAGGGTTGCTGAATCATATAGTAATTCTATACTTTCCAAGGAATTGCCCATCAGTCTTCTAGAGTGGCTGCACCATTTTACATTTCCACCAACAATGAAGGAGTGTTTTTATTTCTCCACATCTTCTCTAACATGTATTTTCCCTTTTATACATACTAGCCCTTCTAGTGGGTATGAAATGGTATCTCCTGATTTTGATTTGCATTTCCCCCATGGCTAATGATGTTGTACATACTTTCATGTGCTATTTGGCCATTTGAATATCTTCTTTGTGGAAATATTTATTCAAGTCTTTTGCCCAGTTCAATTGGGTGCTTTTTTGTTGTTGTTGAGTTATAGAATTTCTTTATAAAATCTGTATTATTATTTATTTTATATGCAATTTCCAAATATTCTCTCCATTCTGCAGGTTGTCTTTTTACCTTTATGGTGAAGTCCTTTGATGCACCAAAGTTTTAAATTTTGATGAGGTCCCATTTATCTATTTTTTCATTGTGGCTTGTGTAAAGTCTAAGAAACTGTTGCCAAACAAAGGCCCTGAAGATGCTTTCCTATGTTTTCTTCTCGGAGGCTTAGAATTTGTTTCTTATATTTAGGTCTTTGATCCATTTTGAGTTACTTTTTGTAAATCCTGTGAAGCAGGGATCTACTCTCATTATTCTGCATATGGATATCCAGTTTTCCCAGCGCCTTTGTTGGAAAAACTCTTCTTTCCTCATTCAGTAGATTTGGCACCCTTGTCAAAAACCGTAAATGTGAGGATGTAATTTCTGAACTCTCAATTCAATTCCATTGCTGTTTTGATTACTGTGGCTTTGTAATAAGTTTTGAAATTGGAAGGTATGAGTTCTCCAACTTTGTTCTTCTTTTCCAAGTTGGTTTTGACTATTCAGGGCCCCTAATCCTTCAATATAAATTTGATGATTGGCTTTTCCATTTTTGCAAAGAAGGCTGTTGTAATTTTGATTGGGATTGCATTGAATCTATACATTGCTTTGGGTAGAATTGACATCTTAATGATACTTAGTTTCCAAGTCCATGAACATGGAATTTAGGTCTTCTGTGATTTATTTCAACAATGTTTTATAGTTTTCCATGTCCAAATCCTTTACATCTTGGCTAAATTTATCCCTAGATATTTAATTATTTTAGTTGCTATTGTAAATGGATTTTCTCTTGATTTCTGTGTATAGAAATGCTACTGATTTTTGCATGTTGATCTTGTACCTCACAACTTTGCTGAATTCATTTATTAGCTTTTGCAGTTTTTGGTGTGGTCTTAGACTTTCTGGATTTTTTTCTATGTGGGACCATGTCATCTGAAAATACAGAAGCTTTACTTCTACCTTTCCAAATTGGATGCATTTTATTTCTTATTCTTGGCTAGTTGCTCTGGCTAGAAATTCCAGTAAAACATTGAATAACAGTGGTGACAATGGGCACTCTTGTCTTGTTCCTGATCTTAGAGGGAAGGCTTTCAGGCTTTCACTATTAAGTGTGATGTTAGCTGTGGGGTTTTCATATATGCCCTTTATCATGTTTAGGAAGTTTCCCTCTATTCCTTGTTTTCTGTTTATGAAGCAAGGGTGTTGGATTTTGTGAAATGTATTTTCTGCATCAATTGAGATGATCTTGCAGTTTTTTTCATTTGTTCCATTAATGTGGTGTATTACATTAATTGATTCTCTTATATCGAACCACCCTTGCATATCTGTCATAAATCCTACTTGATCACAGTGTATATGTATTTAAATGTAACATTGGAATCAGTTTGCTAGTATTTTGTTGAGGATTTTTGTATCTATATTCATAAGTGATATTGGTCTGTAATTTTCTTTTTTTTTGTGTGTGTGTGGCATCTTTATCTGGCTTTGGTTTTAGAGTGGTATTGGCCTCATGGAATGAATTAGGGAGTGTTCCCTACTCTTCAACTTTTTTGGAAGAGTTTGAGCAGGATTGGTGTTAATTATTCTGGGAATGTTTGATAAAATTCCCATCTGAAGCCATCTGATCCTGTGTACTTTTGTTAGGAGGTTTTTGATTATGAGTCAGTCTACTTGTTTTTTATTTTTATTTTTATTTTTTATTATATATCCCCTCCTTTTGGCTTGTTCTTGCTGTGTTCATTTTTGCATTCTTCTTTCTGTGCTTGTCTCCCCCCACTGCGGCGACCCTCCGAGTCAGCTCACCGCACGGCAGCCTGCCTGCTTGCGGGTGGCTTGCCCTTGCTCGCAGCGGCTTGTCCTGCCCACGGCGGCTTTCCCTGCCCGCGGCGGCTTGCCTTCTCGAGGTGGTCTGCCTGCTCAAGGAGGCCCCGGGAACTGAACCCGGGGCCTCCCATGTGGTAAACCGGAGCCCTACCAATTGAGCTACAGCCAGTTCCCAGTCTACTTGTTTTTGGTCTGTTGAGATCTTCTTTTTCTCCTTGAGTCAGTGTATGTAGTTTGTGTGTTTTTTGGAATTTGCCCATTTCATCTAGGTTATCTAATTTATTGGTGTAAAGTTGTTCATAGTATCCTCTTACAGTCCTTTTTTTTTAGCGGGTTTAGTAATAATGTCTCCATTTTCATTTCTGAGTTTTGATATTTGAATCTTCTCTCTTTTTCTCTTTGTCAGACTAGCTAATGATTTGTCAAATTTATTGGCATTTTCTAAGAACCAACTTTTGGTTTTGTTGATTCTCTCTATTGCTTTTTTATTTTCTATTTAATTTACCTCCACTCTAATCTTTGTCATATCCTTCCTTTGCTCACTTTGGGTTTAGTTTGTTCTTTTCCTAGATCCTTGAGTTGTGAGATTAGTTCTCTGATTTGAGGTATTTTTCTTTTGTAATGTAAGCACTTAGAGCTACAAATTTTCCTCTCTGCTCTGCTTTTGTGGCATCCCATATGTTTTGGTGTGTTGTATTTTTGTTTTTATTCACCTCAATATATTTCCTATTTTCCCTTGTTATTTCTTCTTTGATCCACGGTTTTTAATAGTGTGTTGTTTAATATCCACACATTTGTGAACTTTCTAGTTCTTCCTGTGTTACTGATTTCTAGCTTCATTCCACTGTGGTCATAGAAGACTCATTGCATGATTTCAATGTTAAATTTATTGAGTCTTGTTTTGTGAACCAGCATCTGCTCTATCCAGGAGAATGACCTATGTGCACTAGAGAGAATGTATATTCTGCTGTTTTTTTGGTGAAGTGTTCTATATATGTCTGCTAGGTCTAGTTGGTTTAGTATTGTTCAAGTCTTCTATTTCCTTATTGATCTTCTGTCTAGATGATCTATCCATTATTGAAAGTGGAATATTAAATCCTCCTACTATTAATGTAGAATTGCTTATTTCTCCTTTCAAATCTGTCAATATTTGCTTCATATATTTTGGGGCTGTGCCATTAGGTGTATATACATTTATAATTATTATGTTTCCCCTTTATCAGTATATAGTGGACTTCTTTGTCCCTTGTAGCTTTTTACTTAAAGTCTAATTTATCTGATATTACTAGTTATCCCATTTCTCTTTAGATTACTATTTGCATGGCACATTTTTTTCCCCATCCTATCACTTTCAGCCTACTTGTGTCTTTGATTTTATGGTGCATCTCTTGTAAACAGCATATAGTTGGGTCATGCCTTTTTAATGCATTCTGCCGATTTCTGATTTTGACTGGAGAGTTTAATCCATTTGCATTTAAAGTCACTACTGATAATGCAGGAATTTTTCCTGCCATTTTGCTATTTAGTCTCTGTAAGTCTAATACCTTTTTTGTCCCTCAATTCTTCCATTACTGTCTACTTTTATATTTATTTGATTTTTTGTATTTTACCATTTTGAGTCCTGTCTCATTTCCTTCTGTATATATTTTTCTAAGGTTTTCTTTGTAGTTTACCATATGGCTTAAGTTTAACATCCTAGATCTTTAACAATCAAGTTTGATTTGATATCAACATAACTGCAATAACATACACAAACACTGTTCCTATATCCCTCCATCCCTCATCTTTTTGTTGTTCTTTTCACAAATGATATCTTTATACAGTGAGTGTCAAAAACCATAGCTTTATCATTACATTTAATGCATTTTTATTCAAGAACCTGTAAACAGTGAAAAATACAAATAATACCAAAAAAATTGTAATACAATAGTACAGGAATTTATACTTATCTGTATGGTTACCTTTACTGAAAGTCTTTATTTATGCCACTTTGATTTGACTACTATGTGCCTGTGTGTGGTTCTCTTTGAGTTTATCCTGTTTGGGGTTTATTGGAATTCTTAAATGTCATATTCACTTTTTTTTTTTTTTTTTGGTTAAATTTGGGAAGTGTTCTTCCATTACTACTTCGAATATTCCTCCGGTCCTTTTTTCTCTTTCTTCTCCTTCTGGGACTCCCATAATGTGTATATTGATAATCTTGATAGCGTCTCACAGGTCTTTTAGTCTCTGTTCACATTTTCTCATTCTTTTTTTCCCCTTGCTCCTCAGAATGAATAATTTTAATAATCTTGTCTTTGAGTTCAATGATTCTTCTGCTAGCTCCAATCTGGTGTTGAAACCCATAAGGAATTTTTTTCATTTAAATTATTGAGGCCCTCAACTGTAGTATTTCTGTTTGGTTCCTTTTAAAAATACCTATATCTTTATTGAGATTCCTACATTGTTCATTCATAGTTTTCCTGGTGTCCCTGTTCTTTCTCTGCATGTTTCTTTATCTCTTTGAGCATATTGAAGATCTTTTTAAAAAATGTCTTTGTCTGATGTGTCCAAAATCTGTTCTTCTGTTTTGATGTTTTCTGAAATTTTATCTTATTCCTTTGGTTAGGCCATCATTTCTTGTTTCTTTGCTTGTCTTGTAATCCTTTGTTGCTCACTGTACATTTTAATATTTTAACGTGTTAACTCTAGGTTAGAGCCTGAGTTGTCTCTTCCTCAAGTTTGTATCCAACCATTGATCTGATGGATTTCCTTGAGTGCCAGCAGCTAACAAAACAAACCAATACAAAAAATACCTTTCACAGTCTTTGCAGATTGGCCCTGCCTTGGCTGTTGCTCTCCTTCAGAGTTTAGCCCTCCTATCAAGAATATCAGCCCAATATGGAAGTGAAGTGCATGATCCTGTCTGTCTTTTCTGAGTCTGCATCTTTTGCTGGGCTTGTCCTTGACTTGTGGCCTTAACAATGCCCCCCTTTTCAGGAATTTGAATATCTCTTCTATTCCCTATGAAAAAGACTTGCTCTTCTTCCTGGGTGCTCTATTGTATGTCTTACAACTGGTAACCCTTTGCCCCAGGTCACTTTGACTTAATTGTTTCTTATACTGCTTTAGCTGTTCACAAACTGCTTCTGCCTGCAGAGCAAGTTCTGGGAGCAGGAGCCAGAGATGAGTTTTCTAGTTCTGCTTTTCAGCTGCCATTGAATAGATTGCCACTTACATAACAGGCACCCCATTGTGTGTATAGAGGGTACTTTGCTCTTGCCAGAACAAGGTCAGGGCCCCACAATGTAGCACAAACTGGCTCTACACCATGCCAGGTAGGGGGGAGTGGGAAGGACCAGCAAGGGTACCATGAGCTTTTCCTACCATTTTTAAAACTGTGTTTTCTTGATTCAGCCTTTGCCGAGTTACTGCAACCCTTTAACTGTTTTCTGGAGTTTTGAGGAAGATGGCTTTGCCAATTTTTGCTAGTTGTTCAAAGATTCTGTTAGGGAATGACACCCTGGAGCATCTTATCATGCCATCTTGGTCGACTGGAACACATGGTCCATTAATTTTGACCCTGCTTTTATAGTGTCTGTCTCTTAGCAACAGGCTCAAGAGCTCTTTGCATTTTTGGCCCTTGGTTTAACTGCTTCCATCTTGTCCCCTCTCAAACAATGGCTTGAGATAAAAAGTCAAAGCTAATGTATCCCTCATCCTGGCAACATGGTGGTGGGGAGTTCTATAAAGGGAGCAATTGTATTTTTCATTCAGCAAGTGAACCATAGGAGGTGTTTGGAAAAGGACGGGGACATTAGGCTCACTCTAAATTCCTGGTTTCTCTTAGGTCCCAATCTTAATTGCCTGTTTCCCACCTAACTACTTTTACTTATACTAACTTTAGCTTTGGTAAGATATTATCTGACTCTTTGCCATCTTAGATTCCTGGCCACTAGTAGAAAGGCTGTCCCACAGCAAGGCTGCTTCACCTTCCCTTTATGCTTTTATCTGGCAAGCTTTTATTGAAATAGAAACTCTAACATCGTGATTATTTTTCTTCTAAGCTGAGTCTCATAATGTAATGTATAATAGTTTAACTAGCTTCTTTTTGCTATCCCATAGAAAGGATTATTATTTTGACTGTGGGGATAGGAGTCCTCATTGTACCTCAGCTCTCTTAAATCCATCCAACTTCCATGTAGGTTTGTCACTTAAAACTTACCTGTTTTAGTTTGCTAAAGGCTGCCAAGGCAATACCAGAAATGGGTTGGCTTTTACAATGGGGATTTATTAAGTTGCAAATTTACAGTTCTGAGGCTGATAAAAATGTCCAAATCAAAGCATCAGGCAATGCTCTTTCCCTGAAGACTCTTCCAGCTTTCTCTCTGCTCCTGTGGCATTCTCATCACTCCTTACTGAAGTAATCCAATCAAATGGTTCCACCTACAATAGGTTCATACCCACAGGATTAGACCAGTTTCAGGAATATGATTTTCTGGGGTATATATAGTCTCAAACTAGCACAATCCCACTCCTAGTACTGATTTACATATTGGTTAGGACTCTTTTAAATGTAAGAGAAATAAAACAATTCAAACTAGCTTTAAAAAAGGTCACACAAAAAGATTGCCTCATTTGTCCAGTAAGTTGAAGAGGTACAGGTGGCTGTAAGTGAGTCTGCATCCAGAAGTTCAAATGGCATTATCAGGAATCTCTATCTTTTTCTCCATTTCTTGGCACATTTTTCCCTCAGTGTTGGGTTCATTCTCCATTGGGCTCTCCACATAGTGGAAAGATAGTAACGTGTAGTTCTCAGTTTACATAGTCCCCTTAGGTGGCATTCTAGCAAAAAGAAAATACTTATTCTCATAGTTTCATTAGCAGACCTAAGAAAAGCTCTAATTGGCACAGCTTGGCTATAGACTCGTTCCTGAATGAATCACTCTGTCCAGGAGCTGGGGTTCTCTGATTGGCCATGTTGAGGCCATGACCCCAAACCTGAAACTTAAAGGGGTGTCAGCCCCACTTGAACCACAGGGAATAAAAAGAGGAGAAGAATTGTTCCTCAAAGAGATTTTGGGCAGACAAAAGCAAGGATCTTTTGATAGGACATATCTACATTTTTTTCAAGTGCATTTTTAGTGCAAAGGCATTGCATTCATGTTTAAAATAAATTTCTCACCTATTAGTCACCTGAGGTGAAAGTATTTAACTCTAATGCAGTGATTCTCAAACTGGTGTCCAGAGATTTGGGGAGTACACAAACACTTTTTTTTTTTTTAATGGGAATTAACTCATACATTATTCACATTTGGAAAACACTTTATACCCTCTCAGTGTTCTATGGTGTGGTGCATAGTTCCCAACATTTCCATATAAGATCCTCCCCCCTTTTTTAATATCCACACATTTTGTGGGTCCCCACAAAATAATCGTACTTATAGCACATTAAGAAAAATACATACGACAAAAATTTTAAATGTCAGTTCTTTATTGAACACAATAACATCAGTAGCACTTGAAAAATAAAAATACTTAAGAGCTGGACCTATAATTTAATCAGGTTACAGAAAATGTGTGGGCATGTGTGAATTTTTTTGGAGTCCTCATGAGCTGGTACTCATGAGAATTGGGTCTATAGGTTAGGAACTGCTGGAGTAGTGAGTGATTAAGGACATGGTTGAATTCCAGTTCTACCACTTGTGAGCTGTTTGACCTTGGGTGAGTTACTTAACCTCTTTAAATCTTCAGTTTTTTCAAATGTGAACTGGCAATAATAACACCTGTACCTCTGGAGTTGCTGTGAGGATTAGAGATAATGTAGATAAAGCACTTGGCAGAGTCCTTGACACATGATTAGAATTCAGTGTGTGATAGCAATTATTGTTACTACTTCATATTACAATGATCTATTTACTGTATGTCTCCTTAAAGATAAGGCATTGTGTTTTATGCATTTTTATATCCCCAGTGCTTAGCAAGGTCCTGGCTTGCAGGATGTTGAATATTATTGAACATGTTACTGAATGAATAGATGAATTTTTGGAAAATTAAATGCAAAAATATATCTAAATTGCCTAGTCCAGTGGTCATTGCATAGTTGGCGCTCCTTAAATATGCATGTATTATTTTCTCCCTCATTCAGGCTTGGACATGATCTGTCCAAGGGGTTCTCAAACAAGCCTTTAGGACTTGTTAAAACATACTGTGTGTCTGTCCTAAATGCTATGAATTTGTCTTGAGTTGTTTCTTATAATTCATTATATAACCAAGTGAGTAACTCAATGGAGTCATGGGGATGGGGAGGGGAGAGTTGTTTTCCACTTTTAGATTTCAACAACCTCTTTTCCATTATAAAATCCTCCCAAGAATTCGAATCTGCAGTCCTGGACTCATTAAAAGCAAGTTGCAATTACAAACATGTTTTTCTGCTTCCCTCCCTCTTAGTGCTTGTGTCTGGCACTCGTTTTTTCCTTGTGAACTTTAATACATGTTTAATGTGAATCTTAATGATTTGATTACAATGGCATAATTACATAATTGGAATGTATTGTGCACACTGGTGGGAAGGAGTCTGGAAGGTGCTCGGTGAGTGATGTTACATAAACAGAATAATAATGATGGTGAGATTGAGAATAAGACTAATGAGAAAATGATTAGAAAAACTTGGAAGATGGACATGTAGAAATGGAGGGTAGAATTTCTTTTGCTTTGTTGATTGGGATTCATTTCACCTCTGAGGCTGAGGCTTTTGAGAATCAACATTTTTAAACAGTGGATTCAGATGCAGGGTTTTTTGGAGGATACTTTGGAGATGTGTGATGGCCTCTAGCTCTATCTGTCTGGGCATAAAGCAAGTCAGACTCATCAACAAGCCCTGATACACTGCTTCTTAAGATTACTGAGGCGGGAAGAAAGCTCAGCTATTTCTCTCATCACTGTCCTTGCCTTGGAACGTTTAATGTGGCACATTTGCATATTTTAGGAACATTGAGAGGCCCCTTAATGTGGAAAGGAGCCGTCTTCCTCTCCCTAGTGCAAGTCTCTCATCTCTTGCTGGTAACATATTACTACGGAAGAGGAATGGCACATAGCCAATGGTTTTGTGCTCCCAGTTAATGACCGCCGTTATTGTGTCATTCGAGCTAGAGAAACATGTCTACCTGCCTACAGTCCTTCCCATCGTAATTGGCCTGTGCAGTGTCATCTTACTTGATGTTTACTGCTTGTTGCTATAATCACAATAATTATTCCTCCAATTTATTTGTACTATTAACACAAAACATTGATTCATTGATTCAACAAACACCTATATTTATTAAACATCTCTGCAAGGGCTCATTGTTATGTGTGATGCAGAAAAGTAGAAGACATAGTACTTGTGGTTTAGTAGTTGAAATCTACACAAAGAAATTACAAGTCAAATACTGCAAGGTATTATTACATGGTGGGTCAGAGAAATGGTTCCAAATATTTTTAATATAACCATATACTCTTCCATCCATCAATTAAAAATGATAAAAGTATTTGTTCAGTGCCTACTATGTGAATGGCTCAGTGTTAGGGGCTAGGACAGAATATTGAGATGAACTTGACCAAGATCCTGCCTTCAGGAGAATTTTGGAGGTAAATTTGGCAGTCTCTATTAAAGTAAAAATAAACAGCATTTTCACTCCTTGGCTTGTACCCCATATGAATACACATTTTCATGTGTACAAAAAAGGGCAAGTAAAATTATGGTAAGTTCAGTATTGTTTGTAATATTATAATACTGTAAACAACCTAAATATCTATCAATAGGGGAATAGCTAAATAAAATGAGGCTAATGCCATATTGTGAAAAATTATACAGAGGTCAAGAAGAATGAGGTAGATCTATTGGTAGATCTTTGGGTATTGTTTTAGTTTACTGACTGCTAAAACAAATGCCATCCAATGGGTTGGCTTAAAAGATGGGGGTTTATTGGCTTATGGTATTAAGACTAGGAGAAGACCCTTGGTCCTTGGCTTATCTGTCATATGGCAATGCACATGGTGGTGATTTCTTCTTTCTCTTCCAGGTTCCATTGACTTCTGGCTTCTTGCTTCTCCCCAGGTCTCTCTTTTTTTGTGGCCTCCTCTAAAAGGCTTCTGGTAATAGAATTAAGACCTGTCCTAATTCACCTTAACTGAAGTAACTTCATCAAATGGTTGTATTTACAATGACTTTACATCCACGGGAATGGATTAAGGTTAAGAACATGTTTTTATGGGGTACATAACTCCAAACTACCACATGTATGTATCCTGTTGAATAAAATAAGTTGCAAGTAATTATGTATAGCATCACATATTCTATGTAAAAAGAAAACTAAAAGAAAAACATAACACAAAATAATCTTAGATATTTTCTAGGGGGCATAAGTAAGTATGTTAAAAAAATTACTAAGGACCAGAAGTTCAGAAGGCTACAAACCATAGTGATAACAGTAGTTACCTCTGGATAGGTGTGGGAGGTGCTAGATTGGGGATGTTTGTGAGAGGACACCTTAGCTTAACTTTGATATTTATTTTTAAAGAATACACACACACACACACCCCCATATATATCTCATTCTTATTCTCTTGAGTGGTAACTGCCACAAAAATAGGTAGATAAGACTCTATGGGGGCCAGCTAGATAGCTCAGTGGATAAGAGCACTGGTGTACCACATGGGAGGCCCCGGGTTCGGTTCCCGGGGACCTCTCCTAGTGGGCAGACGGCCTTGAGAAAGGCAAGCCGCCGTGGGCGGGGCAAAGCCGCTGTGAGCAAGGCAAAAAGCCGCCACGGGCAGGGCGGAGCCCCCACGGGCATGGCAAAGTCACCCGTGAAACACGGAGCTGCCGCCTGCAAAGCGCAGAAGCTGGGCAGCCCGCAAAACATGGAGCACTGCTGCCCGCAAAACATGGAGTGGAGCCGCCCGTGAAAATGGAATGGAGCCACCCACAAACGGAGCGAGCTGCCTCCGCGGAGGGCTGACTGGGCACGTCGCCGCAAAAGATGGGGAGAGACAAGAAGCAAACATAGAAAAACACAGAAGAATGGACACATAGCAAGAGCAAGCAGAAAGGGGTGGGGGGGGATATGTAACCAAAAAAAAAAAAAACAGACTCTATGGGAATCGCCAGTGCTTAGTACATAGTAGGCACTAAATTAATGTTTATTGAATGGAGCTAAAGTAGCTTAAGGAAGGGTAGAGTATTTGAGGCTGGAAGCATCAGGGCAGGCTTCAACAAGGACGATGTTTTGGTCAGCCACAGGAGTGCCTTTTGAAATATACCAAAGATTGGTCAGTCTTTATAAAGGGTATTTATTTGGGGTAGAAGCTTACAGTTACCAGGCCACAAAGCATAAATTTCTTCCCATACCAAAGTCCACGTGTTGGAGCAAGATGGCTGCCGACGTCTCCAGGGTTCAGGCTTCCGGATTCCTTTGTTCCCG
>PVKH010030075.1:0-12549 GCA_004027955.1 Chaetophractus vellerosus | reverse complement strand
CAACCTGAAATGCAATTTTTAAAATTTACTGAAAAAAAAAAGCAGGCTCAGTGGTACTGGTCCCCAGGATAATTTTGTTGTTTTTATATAATTTTGTGATGCATCATCCTCTGAATAGAAGAATGATTAGAAGTTGGCACTTACTTTGTGATTTCATTGTCATTTCATTAATAACAGCTCGTTAGAGTGTGAAGAAAATACATTTGAAGAGACAGAGGACATCTCTCACTACAGTTCTGTTCCCTAATTTTCTTCCACACAATCTGAAAAAATAATTTTCTATTGCCCAATGTTAGTACTTTCTGTAAGCCAACAAGAGAGGGAAGGTAGATTTTAAGGCTGCTTCTCTAGTAAACTGTCTTATGGTCTCTTTGTGCCATGGGCATAATCACCCTTAGTGTGAATGAGAAGGAAAAAGACAAAAGTTTAAAATAGTTAGCTGAAATAGTTTCATTTCTTCCTTTCCATACAGGGAATTAAAAAAAAAAATTCCTTTTATCTTGTTTTGTTTATTTTCCTTTATACTTGGTTATCCAAAGACTGCACTGAGGCTTGGTTTAGAATCAGAGTGAAGATTGAAATACAGAACACTTTTTATGGAGACTGGTGGAAAATTGTGTTTTTGGTTTTTTTTTTAACTTTTTCCTTTCCATCTTAGGGATGCCTAAAAATAACTTGCAGGTGGGCAACTCAATTCAGAGCCAAATTCTATCTCTGTTCTTTATTACGCTATTGGTTACATTTCTAAAAAGTTTTACAGCTGATATTCAAGTTTTTGATTATTATTATTTTTTGGATGTGTAGTTTCCCGGAGTTATTTCATAGGCTTAAATAAAGTCCATAATCTTGTTTTTATTATAATTTTAGTTTTGGTAAATGAACAATGGAGTGGAATTTGGACATAGGCTCAAATGCTTCCTGTCCCCCGCCCCCAAATGGTCCCTGGTCGCTGCTTGATCCTGGTGTTGGACACCAAAAGTTCAGGTCTTGTTTAGTAAAAGTAGACAGCGGAAAACCTCCGCAGTGAGAGGACACTGGGGTAAAGAAGTCGATCCCAGCAGACGCTGCAATTTTAAATTATTCACACGTAGGTTTTTTGGTTTTGGGTTTTTTTTTGTTTGTTTGTTTTGTTTTAATTAAACCATTCAGAAGCTGCAGTGCACATCTGAATTTTCAGCTTTGCAGTGCTATCACTTTGGCAAGTTTCTTAATACTAAATTACAATTCTTGAGGTGATCTCGTGAGTGTTGGTTGTGCCTGTGACAATATGCTTTGTCAATTCCTATTCGAATAAATTCATTTACTCCATTGTATTTCTAGTTAAATGTCGCTCTGTACCTCAAAGCGAGGCCTTTCGTACTGAATAATGAAAACCATAAATTCTTCTAACTACTATCATCGTGCGGTACGTGTAGAAGCATTACTTCCAGCGCGTTTCAATTAATCTGGAGAAGCAATGTGGTTGTAATTAATTTCTACTCAATTCTGTTTCCTATAATGTTGGGGGAGGAGGCGCTCACATCTGCTTACACTTAGTGAAAGCTCACTACTCTGTATCATAGGCATCTAAATCACAGGAATCGCTGATACTGTGCACTAAATTAAAGAACTCTCGCAGGGCTCCTGAGGGGCATGGAAGAACACTGGATTTGAGTCAGGAGATTTGAAGTCTAGCTGGGAGCACCATAATTATGTCCTTTAAGTGATTTCAAGTCTTTTGGCATCAGATTCTTTATATTTAAACGTAGGAGTTGAACTAAGTGATGTCTCTATTTTCTTTTCCATCCAAAATTTTTCTTCCTTTTCCTTAAAACATTGATTAACTTTACAAACAATATATACATATAGTCTCAATATAAAATAAAATAATATGATAAAAGCAAGTCTCTTTTCAGCTACTCTTTCCTTCCTTATTCTTGTCTAGTCTCAGAAAAAAAAATCATCATGTTAATATGTACTCAGCCCCTTTTCCATGAATTATATATGTGAAGGTAAACTTTTTGAAATTATAAAACTATCATTTTAAACGTTGGCATAACATTCTCTTACGAATGTACCATTTTATGTTTAACCATTATTCTATTGAAGCTTATTTATACTCTTTCCTATTTTGTAAATAATTATGGTGAAAGTCCTCTTTGCACACATATGCAATTAATTCTAGTAGAGAAACACTAACAGGTGACATTTCTGGGTTGAAGGGGATGCACATTTAAACAATTTAACAGATATTTCAAAGAATGCCTCAAAAAAAGTGCACTATGTATTACCTAATCCTTTATGTTATGTTAATGTTTATAATGTTGCCGATTTAATGGGCAAAAATGTGGAATTTCATTGTTTTAATTTGCATTCCCATGATTACTAGTGAAGGTGAACTTCTCATATGAATATTGGCTTTTTAAATTTCCGGTTATTTTCTTGGCACAACTTTCTATGATTTAAACATTAATCTATATTGGGTTTTAATATATTCTAGGTAAAAATCCTATTTCTTTTGTATATATGACAGATGGATATTGTTTCCAATTTGCCACTTGCCTTTTATGTTTGTTTATGGAGTTTTTTGGTTTTGTGTTTGCTTTGTTAAATAAGTATTTTACTTTGAATTAATTGCTAAAATAACATATGAATACTTTTTTTATGTAAGAACAATAGCCCATATTGCAGAAATCAAGTCAATAGCTTTATAGAGGACCTACTCTGCACAAGGTACTGTATCATAGACAGTAAATGAATGATAGTCATTTCTGTGAAAAGGGTTTTCTTCTGAGTTTCTTAATATTGTTTTTGGTTTTTCAGGAGGCACTGGGGACCAAACCTGGGACTTCCCATGTGGGAGGCGGCGCTCAGCCCCTTGAGCCACAACTGCTCTCTGCCAAGTTTGAATATATACCTCTGGACTTATATTCTCTTAATCCTTTGATTAAGAGGCAGGAAAGGACTTTGAAATAGTTACATAGAACTTTCTGAATGTAAAAAAAAAACACGGGTCAACATAAACACTAAAATAAATAGAATAAAAATCACCTATAATCTCATCATCCAGATATAGGCACAAAAAACATCTCAGTGTTTATCTGTGGCAGTTTGGTACTATTTATGAATTCCAAAAAGAGATATAGATTATGTTTGTAAACTAGTCTGTTCCTCTGGGAAGATTGTATTAGATTCAGCTGAGACATGTGATTAAATTATATTAAGATTAGGCCTTTGATTTAGGGTGCAGCTCAGCTTTGAGTCCCAGCCCCCTTGGTGGGCTGATAAAACAGACTCTCACACTGAAGTAAATACACAGAGAAGACCACAGAGGAGGAGATACAGCTCATTAGGCATGGCAGAGATCCCAAGAAGAGGGATGAGCCCGATAGTATACAACTAACCTTGTTAAAAGAACAAAATATCTCAGCCCTGAAAGAAATCAGCCCAGGAGAGAGAGATGAGCCTTATGCCAGCCTACAGCTGAGATCGGAAGAAGTTGGGACCACAGAGCTTTAAGGGGAAGAAGGAAGCCTGAACCCTCACAGATGTTGCCTGCCATCTTCCTTCAATACGTGGCCAATGACTTTGGGTGAGAAAGTGGTCTTATGGTATGTTGAGCTGGACTCTTTAGGGCCTTGTGACTGTAAGCTTCTATTCCAAATAAATACCCTTTATGAAAGCCAACAGAGTTCTGGTACTTTACATCAGCATTCCTTTTGACTGACTAATACAGTATCTTTCAGTCTTTTTTCTTTTCTATGCATATGATCTCACACAGAAAGAGAAAGTATACTTTGTTTGGTAGCCCAGGAAAAAATGTCCTTTTTTTGACCTAAAATCATAGAATCATAGAATGCTGGAAGAGGAAGATATGCTCACAATCATATACTCCAAATCTTGTTCAACAATCCCCTTTGCTAAGATACCTATCTCCAGTGATGGAGAACTCACTGCCTTTCCAAGCAGTGTATACCCTTTCCTCCTTCCTCTCTCCCTTCCTCCCTTCCTTCCTTCTTTCTTTCCTCCCTTCCTTCCTTTTTCCCCTCCCTTGCTCTCAGCCATTCCTCTCTCCTTCTTTCTCTCCCTGTCGATTTTGCCTTTTCTTTTGACAGTTGTTATCATAGTAGAAGAGTCTTTCCTTATTTGGATCCTGAAATCTATCTCTTAATTCTTAATCTTTAGTTCCTTTTTGCCCTAATTATGTCTGGATATATTTGATGATAGAAAATTATATGCTATTGAGAATAACTACTTAGGGAAATCTACAGATAATATACACTTGTATTGCATGTGTGTGTGTGTGTGTGTATGTGTACCCTACAATTATACCCAAGAATGTGAATGGGCAAGAAAATTTTACCAACCATCCTGTCTTCCTTAGGGTACATATGAACCAAGTGGCTTGCCATTTTTGTAGTACTAATATGGTTATTGAGAGAAACCTTTTTTTGCCAAGAAGGTCCTTATTCAGTTCCCTGGTCAAGTTAATGTCTACTTGTCTTTCAGTTCCTGGCTATCTGTCAGCACCTAAAGAAAGTCAACTTTGAGCTGAACTGCTTCCCTGGTCTGGTTAGATCCTTCTGCTCTCATATCTCCCATGCTTACCCTTACCAGGGCACATATCATACTACTTTGAAATTGCTCCTCTATTTGTCTGTAGCTTCCCATTAGTCTATAAGCATCCAAAAAAAACTGGGATTAGGGCTTTCCTATCTCTGTTTCCTACACTGAAAGAAAGTGTGATGGTTTGAAGGTGTAGGGACGCCGGAAGTGTATGTTTTTTTAAAGCAAATCCATTTTTGTGGGTATAAGCAGGGCCTTTTGATTACGTTATTTCTATTAAGGAATGGCCCTGAGTAGATCTTAATCCCCTACTGGAGTCCTTTATAAATGGTATGAATATGGAAAGGAAGAGAAAGTCACAGAAGCTAATAGCTGAAGGCAACAAAACCCAGAAGAGAAGGGAGAGACCAACAGATGCCACCATGTACCTTGCCATATAACAGAGGAGTCCAGGATCACTGGCAGCTGTTTTCAGGGAGAAAGCATTGTCAGATGATGCCTTGATCTGGACTTTTTTCCCAGCCTCAAAACTGTAAGCTTGTAAGTTAATAAATTCCCATTAAAAAGAAAACCCATTTCTGATATATTGCTTTTGGCAGGCTAGCAAACCAGAAGAGAGAAAAAAAAACAAAAAACAAAAAACAAACCCTTATTAACTTCTAGTCTCACTTTCAAACCTATCTAAAAAGCAACCTCTCATTATTCATTCCATGCCAATTTCTTCTTCCTGAGATCCAAGGATCATTCTTTCTTTCCATCACTTGCTTTCTGCCCTATCTAATGGAAAGTCAATCTCACCTCTGACTTCTCCAATTCTGCCTCTTTCCATATTATCTCAAGGATACAAGGTGAAAGCCCTAGATTGGGGGACTGGGGAGCTGTAATTCTATTGTATCTATCTATGTGTATCTATCATTTATCTATAAAATAAGCTAGCTACTGAACAGTTCACAGTAACTATTTAATGAACTGGGGTTTTAGTATGTTTTTCATTTTGTCTGAATTTTCTAAATTGTCCACAATGAAATTGTAACCTTTTTATATAGGCAATATAGTTAAATTATTTAGAGAATGATTTTGGCAACATGGATGACCCTAGTGTCCCTCATGTAAAGTTTTAGGGGAATAATGAAGGAAGAAGTAAGATTGCATGGAAGTAAGGATTCCAAACTTAACACCTAACAATTTGGAACTTTTAAACTTTTTACTACTGATATGAACTTCAATTTAAATTTTAAAGTTACAATATGCTGATGATTTGGGGTTATTTTAATGAAAAATCACTGTCAATGATTTTCATTTTATAGCCCAGGGAAAAGATATAGCCCTTACCCTCTTTTTCCACTACAACGAGACTCAATGTCAGTATCTACCATTCAGGTGCAAGCTCAGGAATCATCAAAGCCAAAAGGCTGATGTCTGTGGGTTCTTAAAGGGAGTAGCCCTATTATAATACTCTACATTTTATTGACTTTCTTTTAGATCCATTCCGTTTCTATGAAATTCAGCTTCTTCTCTCTTTTGACTGTTAAGAGACCTTGGAAAACATTGTGTTTAAAGGCCTCATTCCAGTACCCTCTGGAAACAAGAGGGCATGGTGGAGTGAGAATGTTAGTTGCATGCACCATTGGCCTGCTGTGTCCTTGGGCAAGTAAATCCCTTAATCTCTCAACGTCTTAATTCTTCATCACAATAACAGAACCGGGGGCTGGCTGTAGCCCAATTGGTAGGGTACCAGTTTACCACATAGGAGGCCCCGGGTTTGGTTCCCAGGGCCTCCTCGAGTGAGCAGACCGCCTTGAGAAGGCAAGCCGCAGCGGGCAGGGCAAGCCCCCGAGAGCAGGGCAGGCTGCCTCATGGTGAGCTGACTCGGTGGGTCACCGCAGCGGGGGAAGACAAGCAGACACAGAAGAACGCAAAAATGAACACAGCAAGAACAAGCAGGAAGGGGGGGATATGTAATAAATAAATAAAAATAAATAAATAAATAAATAAATAACAGAATTAACAACACAATTAATACCTGATATTTGTGGATATTAGTTACTTCCCTTTCCCTTTTTATTTTCTCTTCTGTTGCTTTTCTTTTTCTCCTATTTAAATAAATGCTTCTTAGTCTTTAGTGACAGGTATGGTCTCTTTAAGAAGCTAATGAAAGTGATGGACTCTTTCTCCAGGAAAATACAAAAATGCACAAAAGTTGTCATATAATTTGAAACAATTAATAGACTCCCATGAAATACCTACAGTCCTTAAGAAACATTGCTTTATATTTTAAATTTTTATTTCAGCTCCATTTTTCCCCTTACATATTCTCCTATGGAATTCAAATCCCACAGCCATTTCAAGGGCTATTGGAGAGTGTGGAGTGTGCCAACTATCACCATCCAATGTGCGTACGAGATGGTTGGTGCCATTGGCCTGAAGTGACTGCTTGGGAGCTGAGGCCAACCATGCATTTCTCCTTCCCTTGTTAAGTTTTCTGAGGCTCATTGGTTCAGAGTAAGCTGCAAGCTTGCTTTTTTTTTTCTTCCTGAAAGCTGGGATTAACAGTCTTCTTTGGATTGCTATGCCTCTAATCAAAGGGACATTAAAAATCCAATTAACCAAATCCCCAAATTTGGCATTATTTTATTTCTATTCAGTGGAAGCAATCTGTAGAGACAAATAAACAGAAACAAGCATAAAGCAAAATTTTTTTTTTTTTGTCTTGAGGAGCTTTCTCAGGGAACTTGACACTCCCTGGAGCAGCCCTCAATTAATAACTTATAGAAGTTTGTGTGTCAATACCCTAGATGTCTTGTCCTGATGGTAAGATAACTCAGAGGCTTGTCTTGTGTCACACATTGGCTCCCAGACTTTCCTCATTTGAATTATGCTCTTGTTTTCCTGTGTGGTAGTTGTCTAGATAAAACACACTTAATTGCTCTATTTCCTCTCCTTTCTTGCTTCCTACCTACCAATCAGTGCTTCTTTCACTCCCAAATAAGTTACTTTCACTGGGAATCCTCTGTCAGAGTCTGCTTATGGAATAAACCAAATTACTAAATTTTTTAACATACTCATTGGGCATGCTTTTAATGTCCATATATTGTAAGAGTCAGCCAAAGGGGTGCTGATGTCAAATACCAGAAATCTGTATGCTTTTATAACGTGTATTTATTTGGGGTAGAAGCTTACAGTTACCAGGCCATAAAGCTTAAGTTACTCCCCTCACCAAAGTCTATTGCCACATGTTGGAGCAAAATGGCTGCCATTGTCTGTAAGGGTTCAGGTTTTCTGAGTTCCTCTCTTCCTGGGGCTCTGTTTCTCTCTGGGCTCAGCAGTGGTGCTTTCTCAAGAACACCAGCTGTAGAATATCAGGCAAATGGCTCTCTCTCTCTCCCTGAGGCCTCTGCCTGTGTTTAATGGAGACTTCTCTCCTTCCTCATGTATCTGCTTCTTCTATGTGTTTACTTCCCAGGCTCCAGGATCAAAACTCCAACTCTTTTCTTTTGCCATGTCTTTTATCTGTAAGTCCCCTCCTATGAAGCGGTGGAGACTCAAGGCCCTACTGTCATGGCCCAATCAAAGCCCTAATCATGATTTAATTAAGTAAAAGTAAAACCTCTGAATCCAATACACTCTAATATGCCCAGAGGAAAAAGCCAGTATATAAATCTAATATTACTTTTTGGAATTCATCAATAATATCAAACTGCTACAGAGGTTTAGCATCCCTAGTTGCCACCCACTAAATGCCTGTAATAGCCCCAGATATTGTGATGACCAAAACACATGCTCACACCTCTAAATGCTCCCAGTGTGTAAAAAATCACTGATCTACCAGATAAGCCTTTTAATTCTGGTTTAAAAGGCATAATTGAAAATTTTATTTAAGCTTATAATTTTAAGTTAAAAGAAATAAGATAATTTTACCAGGTTTTGCAAATATTATTGTAATGTTTGAGAAAATTTAAGACTTACTGTATTCTTTTCTCTAATTTATTAGGTTTATAAGAATTAGTCCTGTTCTTAGGGAGCTTTTGTTTGTTATTCAAATAATTGAATTGCATATAAAAGAAAATCAAATATTTTAAATGCATAAGTGCTAGTTAAGTATTTAAGGGGATTTATTTATTTATATATTTATTTATTTATTTTATTACATATCTCCCCTTCCCCCCTGCTGCAGCAATGTGCCAAGATTGGTCACTTCACAGGCATAGCTTTCCCCGCTTGTGGGCAGTTTCTGCTTCCATCACAGCCGGCTTTCAGTTCGCGGGTGGCTGGCTGCGCTCCATTCGCGGGTGACCTGCCCTGCCCGTGGTGGCTTTTGCCCTGTCCGTGGCAGCTTTTTGCCCTGCCCACGGCGGCTCTGGCCCGCCCATGGCAGCTTGCCATTCTCAAGGCAGTCTGCCCGCTAGGAGAGGTCCCCGGGAACCGGGAACCGAACCCGGGGCCTCCCATGTGGTATGCCAGTGCCCTATCCACTAGGCTATGGAGCCGGCCCCCTAAGGGGATTTAATTAACTAAGCTGTTAAATGCCCTGTAAAAGTCATAGTTAAAATTTACTAGATTTATAAATAGGATTACAAGTCTGTAAATTAATTCTAAATGCACTGTAAAAAACAAAACTAAACTTCTGAATTTGTAACTTTAATATAGTGAATATTAATAAAAATTCTTAGTAACGCTAAAAACTCTTTTTCAGTACATATCAACCTCAAATACAGCAAAAACATCACAACTGTGTTTAATAAGTGTCACTGTTTATTCTACAAAGCTCACCAAGAATCTTTCTTCTATCTTTATCCAGTCTGGTCCATCTTTTGAAGTTTCACTCTAACTCGATCTGCCCTGTGAACCTTGCCTTGATGTCTCCAATCCTTATTCACTGTCTTTACTTTTGAATTTCTATTAAATTTAGAGACTACATAATACAATTTTATCACAATCTAGTTTCTTATCCTATTATTCTATTATTTCTTTTCATATATGTTTGCATAGGCTTGCAACTGGATTGCTAGTTCTTCCAGGCAAGTTTCCTGCTTTTCAGCTCTTTTGACTCACCCATAGAGTCTTTTCAACACCCATTCTACCCTCTCCCATTGTGTAGCGCCCCAGCTCCAAGGATAGTCTCTAGCTGGCTCTAGCCATCAGGATAATCTTTTCCTTATTATCATAGTGTTTACTTAAAGTAACTAGGCCTATGCCAGTTAGCGCACAACTTTGTCCCAGCCACAGATGCAGGTCTCAGTTTAATGCTGCTGTCCTTACTATACTAGTCTTGACACAATAATGCTTTTTAAGCCACTTTAAACCTCATTGGCTTAAAACAATAACCATTATCAAAACTCCCTTGGTTATGGGTCACCTGGCTAGGTCCTCTGGTCTCAGCTGAGTTCCTTTGTGCATCTATCATAACTATAGAACAGGTAAGGGTGACCTGATCTTGGCTGGGCTCTTTTGCATGTTTAAGGGCCACCTGATTGTTTGCTAATTTAGAATAACCTTAGTTGAAATAACCCTGTTCACCTCAGCTTCTTTCACATACCACCCCCATTTCCCGCAGACAAATTCTAAGATAGGTCATTCTTTTAGCAATCACAGAGAAGACAGAAAGGAAGTGAAAGGCAAAAGTGCTTTTTCAAACCTCTCTTTATGTCAACACTGCTAAGATCTTACTGGTCCAAGCAAGTCACATGGCTTAACCCATACTCAAAATTTGCAGAAATAGTCTTAATGACAAGAACTACAAAGGTGTAGGGCAAAGGATGAAGCTAGAACAAGAGCATAATTGGGCCATCCATGTCCTCAGTCAAAAGCAGCACAAATGTTTCTGGACGATGTGGACTAGTGTTGGATAATATGCTGTAGTATTAAAATCTTAGAACTATTGCAGGCAAAAGCAGAGTGAACAGAAATATGGAAAATCATGGTGATTAATTGATAGCTCTCAATAACTTAATCCTATTTGTATTAGTCAACCAAAGAGGTGCCTTTGCAAAATACACCAAGAATTGGTTGGTCTTTATAAAGGGTATTTATTTGGGGTAGAAGTTTACAGTTACCATGCCACAAAGCATAAGTTTCTTCCCTCACCAAAGTCCACGTGTTGGAGTAAGACAGCTGCCGACGTCTGCCAGGGCTCAGGCCTTTGGGTTTCTCTCCTGCCAGGGCTACATTTCTCTCCGGGCTTAGCGCTTCTTCCACAAGGTCAGCTGTAGACTATCAGGCGAACGGCCCTCTCCAACATCAGAACTGCTTCTCAAAAATCTGCTTCTCAAATCTGTTCCCTCTGACTTTGGCCTTGCCTTTTATACTTGAGACCACACCCACCAAGGGGCGGGGCTCAATGCCCTACTGACGCAGCCCAGTCAATGCCCTAATCATAACCCAATCATGCCCAGATGAACAGATCAGTTTACAAGCATGATTCAATTTATATTTTTGGAATTCATAATTAGATAAAACTGTCAAACCATTACCATTACACTATTCTATGTCTGATATATTCAGTTATGTCAATTATTACATCCATTTATTTTAAAGCCAGGTAAGTTTTCTGTTAAGAAATTTTAAATGATGAAACCTCATAGTTCCTAACAGATTTGAAAGGGAGCTTAATGCAGGAATTCCCAAACTTAGAGCATGGTTAGAATCATGTTTTCCTTACCCTTCTTGAGATTCTGTAACCTAGGGTTAAGAATTAATAAATAATTATTATTAGATCTTTATATAGATGCATTTTATATTATAAAATATCCAAAGTTTAACATTTTAGTCAGGGGGTGTCCTAAGAAAGGCTTGCAGCCTTGTAAATTGATACAGAAGCTTGTTAACAAATCCAGTGAAGTTACATGGGTCATATATTAAGAACTTCCTCAGGGAGAAAGATCTTTCCTGCATTCACAAGTACTCTTTAAATAAACTGATGGCTCTCTGGGGGTTTTATTCAATACTTAGATGTTTATCATCCTTACAGCATATGCTAAATACCTATGATTCCTCTGGTCCTTTAGGCAAAAGAGTAAGTTGTTGGACAGCAGATCCATCAATGGAAATTCAGATTAGCTTCACTGCTTCAAGTTTTGATTATGCAAAAGAAATTCTAAAATGTTAAGGTTTCATACATTCCCCATTATGCTTGATTTAGAATCAGATTTTGGGTTGCAATATACATGGAGCAAAGAGCCAATTTACTGGGAAAAATATTGAATTTTATTTCACTTGATTTTTAATATTTTAATTAGGGAAGTTGTATAGCTCACAGAAATATCATGTAGAAAATGCAGATTTCCCATATACAGTCCCTCACATACATAGTTTTTCCTTTTATTAACACTTTTCATTGGTGTGGTAGCTTTGTTACAATCGATGAAACAATATCATTGTAATTATACTTTTAACTATAGTCTCTGGATTATATTAGGGTTCACTCTGTGTTGTAGAGTATATGGAGGCTTTTTTAAAAAAATTATTCTAATAACATATATACAACCTAAAATTTCCTCTTTCAATATATTACCAAACTGAAATATATGATTCAATGGTGTTAATTACATACACAATGGTATGTTACCATCATGCCATACATTAACAAAATTCTATTAATTCAGCATTTGGTAATTCTGTACCAAAACAGAAATTCTGTACCAATGAATCATTAACTCCCCATTCCCTACCCTAATCCTGACCCTGGTAATCTGTATTCTAGTTTATCTCAATGAGTTTGTTTATTTTATTTATTTCATGTCAGTTAGAAAACACAATATTTGTCATTTTGTGTCTGGCTTATTTAACTCAACATAATGTCTTCAAGACGCATCCATGTTGCCGCTTGTATCAGAACTTCATTCCTTTTTGCAGCTGAAAATATTACCTTTCATTTATATACCATATTTTGTTTATCCATCTATTGGTTGCTCAACACTTGGGATGCTTCCATCTTTTGGCAATTGTGAATAATGCCTCTATGAATATTGGTGTGAAAGTATCTCTTAAAGCCTTTCCTTTCAATTT
>PVKH010030074.1:0-12553 GCA_004027955.1 Chaetophractus vellerosus | reverse complement strand
TCTTTCATTCTTTTGGTTATAGATATCCAGTTCTCCCAACACCATTTGTTGAAGAGACTATTTTTTTTCCATTAACATGGCATTGGTAGGTTTGTCAAAAAACAGTTGACTGTATAGGTGAAGGTTTATTCTGGGTTCTCAATTCTATTTGACTGATAGATATGTCTCTCTCTTTTTTTTTTTTTTTTGGTTACATATCCCCCCCCCCTTTCTGCTTGCTCTTGCTGTGTGTCCATTCTTCTGTGTTTTTCTATGTCTACTTCTTGTCTCCCCCCATCTTTTGCGGCGACGCGCCAAGTCGGCCCTCCACACAGGCGGCTCGCTCCATTTGTGGGTGGCTCCATTCCATTTCATGGGCGGCTCCGCTCTGTGTTTTTGGGCAGCAGAGCTCCGTGTTTTGCAGGCTGCTCGGCTTCTTTGATTCGCAGGTGGCAGCTCCGTGTTTCACGGGTGACTCTGCCTTGCCCGTGGCGGCTCCGCCCTGCCCGTGGCGGCTTTTTGCCCTGCCCGCAGTGGCTTGCCTTTTCTCAAGGCTGTTTGCCCGCTCGGAGAGGTCCCCGGGAACCGAACCCAGGGCCTTCCATGTGGTATACCGGCGCCCTTATCCACTGGGCTACAGCCAGCCCCAGATGTGTCTCTTTATGCCAGTGCCATGCTGTTTTGACCACTGTAGCTTTGTAATATGTTTCAAGGTCAGGCAGTGAAATTCCTCCCATATGCTCTTCTTTTTTAGAATGCTTTTGGCTATTCAGGTGCACATTCCCTTCCAAATGAATTTGGTAATTGCCTTCTCTAACTCTATAAAGTAAGCTTTGGGATTTTGATTGGTATTTTTAAACAAATCAATTTTATTGATACATTTTAATAAAGTATACAATTCATCCGAAGTGTACAATCAATAGTATTTGGTATAATCACATAGGTGTGCATTCATCACTTCAATAATTATTAGAGCACTTTCATTATTACAATAATAATAATAATAAACAAAAACCAGAAAAACAAAATTCTTCACTTTTCATTCTCTGTTTCTGCTGCTATACATAGCTGCTACTTCTTGCTATTCTTGCACAGTTTTTATTTATATATTCATCAGTTTTATTGAGATATATTCACATACCATACAATCTATCCAAAGTGTATAATCAATGGCTTTTAGTATAATTACAATATTGTGCATTTATCACCACAAAATTTTTAGAACCATTTCAATACTCCAAACAGAAAGACTCCACACCCCTTAGCATGCCTTCCCCAGCTCTACATAACTACTAATCTAATTTCATCTTTATAAATTGATTTATATTTACATTTTATATAAATTGAACCATATAATTTTTACACAATATATTTAGTTCACAGTAGCGCAATCACACAGTATTTGTCCTTTTGTGTCTGGCTTGCTTTGCTCAACATAATGTCCTCCAGGTTCATCCATGTTGTCATATGCTGTACGACTTCATTTCTTCTAATAGCTGCATAATATTCTATCTTGTGACTATACCACAGTTTGTTTATCCATTCATCAGTTGATGGACATCTGGGTTGTTTCTAACTTTTGGCAATCGTGAATAATGTTGCTATGAACATCAGTGTGCAGATGTCTGTTCGTGTCACTGCTCTCAGTTCTTCTGGGTATATACCCAATAGTGGTATTGCCGGGTCACGTGGCAAGTCTATGTTCAACTTCTTTAGGAACTGCCAAACAGTCCTCCACAGTGGCTGTACCATTCTGCATTCCCACCAACAGTGAATAAGTGTTCCTGTCTCTCCACATCCTCTCCAACACTTGTAGTTCTCTGTCTTTTTAATAGTGGCCATTCTGAGAGGTGTGAGATGATACCTCATTGTAGTTTTGATTTGCATTTCCCTAATCAGTAATGATGTTGAACATTTTTTTCTTTTCTTTTTTTTTGTGATTTGTATTTCTTCTTTGGACAATATTCAAGTCTTTTGCCCATTTTTAAATTGGGTCGTTTGTCTTTTTATTGTTGAGTTGTAGCATCTCTTTGTATATCCTGGATATTGAATCCTAATTGGACATGTGATTTCAAAGTATTTTCTCCCATTGGGTTGGCTGCCTTTTCACCCTTTTGACAAAGTCCTGTGAGGTGCAAAAGTGTTTAATTTTGAGGAGGTCCAATATTTCTATTTTTTCTTTTGTTGCACATGCTTTGGGTATAAAGTCTTTAAGATGTTTCCTTACATTTTCCAATAGTTTTATGGTCCTGGCTTTTATATTTTGACCTATGATCCATTTTGAGTTGATTCTTGTATGGGGGGTGAGATAGGGGTCCCCTTTCATTCTTTTGGTTACAGTTATCTAGCTTTCCCAGCACCATGTGTTGAAAAGACTGTTTTGTGCCATTAACATGGCTTTGGTAGGTTTGTCGAAAACCAGTTGGCCATAGATTCCCCTGCTCTTTTGAACACTTTGGGCCTTGTGAGAAATAAAGCGGTCATCTGCTGAAGTTTCTGTGATGCCTGAGCCCGTGTTCTCTGACGCATCGTTCAGCAACGCACCCCACAGGGGCAGTCGTGGTCTGAGGACTGCACAGGGTGAGCCGGCGACCCCGCCTTCTGCAGAGCCCCTGTTCTCACAGCCACAGGCAAAGGGCAGGTGTCATCCTGTGAAGCTGCCACGGCCCCTGGAGGGCAGAGGCTGGTCCGCTCTGTGAGGTGCACGGGAGGGCGAGTGCTGCACGGGCCCAGATAGGGTGCTTTGTTTTCTGAGCCTGTTTCCCCATCTCTCCTCTCAGAGGTTGGAATCCCTGGTCTTGGCAGCCTGCTTCCAGCTCTGATGTTTTCTGAAAGCTAGAAAGGTGCCAGTCAGAAAGGACAAAAGGAGGAACTCCTTTTTTAGTGGAATGTTGATGACTGAACAAACGACGAAGGCCAGGATGAGTTCTCTGGGTGACAGCAGAGCTCTGGCCTGAGGCCCAACTGGCAGCTAGCTCTGGCCCAATCTCACCAGTGTCTGCAGGACCAGGGCCCAGGAGCGCAAAGGGGGCGTCTCCCTGTCCTGGGGACTGGTGGCAGTGGAGATGGTCCCGGCCCCAGCCCACGTGGGCCCTGGAGGACCACCGGGGGTTGCTCTGGGCAGGTGTCCCTTCTGCATTTTACTTACTCTACTTCTGGCAAAGGTAATAGCTCACACCTAGCCGGCCTCTGCTCCTTTTATGTTACTTCTGGAAGAACAAATCTGGTTTGCAAAATGCAGAATATGAAACGTCCTGTATTCCCCAAGAACAGACTTTGTTTTCTAAAACAACACAATGCATTTACTAAAGATAATAGAGTGTTGACAACAGAAAATGACCATCCAGGTTGTTAAATTCCCAAGTGAATAAAAATGCTGAGCTTTCAGAAGGGCTCTGTCACCAAAAAGACCGAGCCCCTCCTATATCAACTTCTTTTAAAAATGGAAAGTGAGTCCGACTTTTCCAGACTTCCGGACTTCCAGACTTCCCCGCTTGCCTCTTGGGTCCTGCCCAAGGGGTGAACAGCATAGACTGCTCACACCCGACAGAACCAGAGCTGCAGGCAGGACACAGGGATTTCAGGGACAAATCAGGAGGCCACCAGGAAACCCTGGGTGATGCAAGGCGAGACTGCCTGGCATTGGCGGGTGTGGGCATGTGTGCTGGGAGCGGGGCAGAGGGCAGTGTGACAGGGATGGGAGGGACTAGGTGAGAGGAGAGCTTTTTATATTCTACTCTTGCCTGCCCCAGTTACTGCAGAAATCTGCACTGGCAGCCCAGACCCCAGGGCGGTCCAGTGGGGTGAGTGGGTGGGCTCGTGCCCTGTTCGGTCACAGGTGCATGTGGTCAGCTGAGTGTGGGGAAGGATGAGGGTGCCCCAGGCGGAGGGGTGGCCCGGGGAAGCACAAGGAGGAAAGTGTGGGGACGGCTGTGGTGTGCACGTGGCTGCCAGGAGGACCCAGGCCGGTGACAGGGTAGAGCTGAGAAGCGGCCAAGAAGCCCAGGGCACCCACATGGCACAGGATGTGGAAAGGTGGGGGTGGGGAGCAGGGACGCAGCAGGGGAGAGGTCTGCAGGGAGCACTCCACGTGGCAGCTGTGCTTGCGGCCAGAGGCTGCATGGCTGGGGGCCGGGCCTGCCCTGAGGGCGTGCTCTGCCTGGCCCCGTCAGTGGGGTCTCGCGGGGTTTGAGCCTCTCTGCGTTAATGTGAACAATTTAAACCCAGGAGAAGCAAACATCTGGCTTCCCGGAGCCTCTTGAGAGGCCTTGAGAGGCCTTGGCACACGCACAGCAGCGGCTGACCCCAGGCCAGGACACGTGCTCTCCCACGCAGCACCACCCGCCCCCGAGCCACTGTCACCGAGGCAGGTCACCCGCTTTCCAGGGCTCCTGTTTTCTCCCCTCTGGCCTGCGAGCCTCGCTCGTGTTTCTTGCCGGATCCCCCAGGCCTGGACCCCTGGCTGCGGTCCACAGGATGGGCGGCCAGCACTCTGCCCATGGGAGAGGGCAGCCCGAGCAGATGCGCTGCGGTGGACGCACTGTGCCCGCGTTTTGTCACCCTGGGCTTGTCCCTGGCCGGGACTTGGACGGCGCCATGGCTGCTCTGCTCTTCAGGCTGCGGAGCGTCCTGGGGCAGTGGTGGCTGGGGACCCTGCTTGCAACCTCTCTGGCCACGGGGAGCCCCCCCAGCGTGTGTGTCTGCACGAGGCTAGGAAGGCAGAGCCCGAGTCCATAGGGTCTGGACTGCCTCTCACTCATTCACTCGTTCACTTGTCAGATCTCCACCGGGCCCCTGCTCTGACCCAGCGGTGTGGTGGGAGCTGGGGCGCACCCTGGGCGCAGGGAGGAAGGGCTTGTCGGGTCCAGTGCAGGCTGGACACATAACCACCGGGGCAGGGTGGGGCCTGCCAGCCCCCCGTCTCAGGGCCTGGTGGGGACAGTGTCCTGGGGGTGGGGGTGACAGCAGGTGTTGCTGGGCCTCTGTTCTCAGGCGGGCTCACCTGGAAGAGGCGGCAGCGGCAGGCAGGTCACTGCTTCCCCAGGTGGCGGGAGGAGGCGGCCAGCTCGCCTCTGCCTGTCGGGGTTCTGAGGCTGGCGTGCCCCTGCGATGGTGGGGGGCTGTGGGTGAGGGGCCTGGGGGAGCACAGGCTGCACTGAAATGCCGCCAGGGGCTTCTCTTCCCAGCGGTGGAGCAGGCAGGTCCTCTGCATGTGACCAGGAAGAACCTGAGGGTCCCTGGGCGGTGTGTGCAGAGGTGCACGCTGGGAGGGAGGGGGCGAGACGCCTCTGCCATCTGACACGGTCCTGCACTCAGTGCCAGCACCTCAGCTGGCTTGGGGGCCTGGCGCGGACAATCGGGGTGTGGGGCAGCCCCGAGAAAGCCGTGCCCCGAGGAGCAGCGCGTGCAGCCCCACCAGAGCACGTTGGAACGTGGGCGTCCCGTGCTGTCTGGGCCCCAGCGTCCTGAGGCAGGGCTGCGGGGACAGCGCCCCGGAGGGGCAGCCCGCGTGGAAGGGCCTGGGGAGACCCGCACCGCACCAGCAGAGGCGCCGCGCCCGTGGCCCAGGCGGGGAGCGGCCTGGGTCTGTGACGATCTCCTGAGCCGCCTCTTGGGGGAGCGCTGGCTCAAGGGCCCCTTCGCTTGGGGCCGGGAGAGCCCCCAGCCGGCGGCTGCTGGGTGCTGCGAATCAAGAGGCCCCGACGGGGCGCAGTGGGCTTGCTTGGCTTGCGGGAGGTGTGTGCTGCGGGGCAGACCCCCGGAGGAGCCGGGCCGGCGCCCGGGCTGGGGCCCGCAGGCTGGCCGCGCTCTCACTGACCTGGCCGTCAGCGTCGGGGAGGCGGCGACTGCGGCGAAGACGCGGACCATGGCCAGCTTGCAGAGGTCGGCTGCAGAGCCTGTGGGCACAGAGGGCTCTGTCTCACCAGCAGTGAGAGGCGGGTCGCCCCCACCGCCAGGGCCGTGTGACACGGATGCCAAGTGTGTGGCTTAAAACCTCTCAGTCCAGGAGCCCGAGGTGTGGGCCGGCCTCGGGGACACCCGCGCCTCCGAGGCCCGCGGGCTGCTGGCAGGACGGTTTTCCTTGTGGCCGGCTGCCTGCTGGGCCTCAGCCCCTTGCCCCGGCACCGCCCCAGTGTGCAGCGGCCCCCAGGGCCGCCTCTCTGGCTCTCATCTCTAAGCCCTCTCCCAAAGGCCTCCCAGGGTCATCTCCCTTTGCTCAAGGCAAAGCCAGCTGGCGGGGGGCCTTCCCTGGCAAGCCCCTCTACCACAGCACGGCCCAGTCAAGGGAGGGGAACCCCATGCAGTCTAGGTTCTGCCCACACTCAAGGGGAGATGACACAGCCGTGCTCACCAGGGCAGGCGCCCGGGCCACATGGAATCGGGCGACCACCCCGGCTAGCCCGCCGCCCCTGCCTGCCAGCCGCAATGCCTCCCGGCGGCGCAGCGTAGCACACGTGAGGCGGGTTATGGACTGGAGCAGGGAGCAAACCCCACTGTTTGGCTGTGCTTTTGCTCATCCAGTGTGAGCCAGGCGCTCTGCTCAGTGCCAGCCAGTGTCGGCAACAGGCCTCTCCTCGCACAGGCACGCAGGGCCGTCCTGGGAACTGGCTCTGATGACGGGCCGCAGGGTGGAGGTTCAGGTTTCTATCTGTATCTGTGCACTGCTTTAGCGTTCATGCTTCCTGAGGTTACTGAAGAGGTAAAAATTCCTGGTCTGTGGCCCACTTCTCTCCATTGCAACTCTCCTCAGAAAATGCTTGATCCATTTTTCTCCAGCTCTAGGAGGCCAGTTGAGGACAAAGCACATCCAGCCCCTCCTCTCCACCTATGAGAAGTCTCCAAGGGTGAGTGGTGGGAACCCCCCAGAGGTCCCAGGAGGCTGCTACTAGCCTCGTCCTCCCTCCTACAAGCCTTGGAGAAGAGACTCTGGCTCTAAGAAAGTGACTTTTCTTGGGATTGGAGTCATGTGGCTGATTTTAGATAAATATCCCCTTCCAACTACTCACTTCCAAAGTCTGCAACTCACTGCAAGTGGCACGTTGGCCCCATTAGAGAACCCCGCGACAGCTTTCGGCAGGCTGGGCTTTCCTCTGGGGGTGGCTTTGGCACCAGGAGCTCCTCCTTTAGAATCAGGAAATGGCCAGAAGCCGAGCAGCGTAAGAGCTGGTGACCCATCAGGCAGGTGCTTTTTCTGGTAAAAAGGGAGGGCCCGACCTGGAGTGGTGAGGAGGGTCTTGGCAGCGGCCCATGCAGAAAAGGGGGCGGGTGGCGCTGGCTCACTCACCGACTGCTGGGACTGCTACGTAGCAGCCAATGCTGGGCTTGTGCTGGTGTCACCACCAAGCTGGGTAGATTTATCTAAAGGGAGAGCAGCCGTTCCCAGAGGCTGAACACGGAGGTTCTGGGTGGAGCAGTGGCTCTGGGGTGAACGTGGCCTGGGGTCTGGGCCGTTGGTGGACAGGATTTATGGAGCGAGAGAGCCTTCCTGAATCCCAGACGGGGTTAAACAAACTGCTGCACTGGTGGGCCCTGTTCCAGGTTGGCGGTCAGGCAAGCTGGCCACACTAGGGTATGTGAGTGGACTTGGGGACACGAGGGGGGAGGGGGAGCTGAGAGCAGACGGAAGCAGCCTCGCACGGGCACCCACACTGCACTGCCCTGGCATTGGCGCTGGCACAGTCAGGTACTCTGCAGGTGTTTGTTAAATAGATGACCGGCAGGTTCCCTTGTTAGAGAACCGGTCATGGCAGGGAAGGGGCTGGGCTGAGAACAGATGGGGTCCTCAGTAGCTTGATTTCATGGCTAAGCCTCCTAGTGAACTTTTAAAAAGATCTTTCTAAAATAGTTTAAACCGCACCTTAACCTGGTGAACAGACACGAGATAACGCCTTGACAGCTTCTTCATGCGTGGGAACCCACAAAGCAAGATCAGCAAGGTCCCAGGATTGGGAGGCTTCCAGAGCCTCCAGGGCTTGCTGCAGGTTGTCCCACTGAGAGGCAGGGCCTGGGAACGATTCCGTTCCACTGTGGACCCAGCCCCTCCTCTGCTGGCTTCGTCCTTGTCATTTCTCCCCGTCTCCACATTCTGCAGAGGCGAGTGTGCCCGGCGCCTGCCCGTCTGCACAGCTCGCGTGGGCTCCCGTGGACTTGCGCCTTGGGCCTCCTGCCCAGCCGAGCACTCCTGCTCCCCATCTGCCAGGCCCCTGGGCTTTCAGGTCCCTGGCTGCTCTCTTGTGGGAGGGTCTCCCCTGGACACCCCTCTGGAGGCAGTGTGGCACCAGGGCTTGGAGGCCGGGCTCAGGCCTTCCTCTCTGGGCCCTGAGGTCTCTGCTGTTCATCTGTAATCCAGGGGACTAAGGACCCCAGGGTCACATGACTGCCAGGCAGGGTCTCCTGTGTATTAGGAGTTCTCACAGCCAGAGGAAACGAGGCAATCTCTCGTGTGCAGCTGCCTCTTCCCATCTGGGGGTGTGGGCTACTGCAGAGCACTGCTGGGTGTTGAAGGCATGATCCCAAGGCCTTATACCCCGAGGCTTGCAGGGGAACTGGCAGAGGGTCCCAAGGCCGAGTGTCAAGACACTGAGCCCTAGTGCTGGCTAAATCAACTTGTGAAGCCTCCGTTTCCCCCTGTGAATATGGGGCTGCACTGCTCAGACCATATCCCAGGGAATGTCATGGTTGTGAAGACAGCCGTGCACTGGGCACCCGCCATGTTCAGGGTGGCCTCCTTGATGCCTCCCATAGCGACTGCCATGAGGATGGCCAGGCCCACGGAGCTCTCTGGAGGAACGCTCATGAGAGCAAGAACTATCTCAGAGGTAATCCAGGGGATCAGACCCAGACCTGAAGTTGTTAAGACCTAGATAAGGAAATGGCCACAGGGAAGGAGACGGCAGCAGCAGGCTGCCACCAGCTCGGCCTCCAGGCCTGCAAGGGGCCCACGGTACCTTGAAGCACGAAGTTCACCGCCTGCCGCTCTGCTTGTGCCCGAAGCTGCTGGTTCTGTGCGCGGATCTTTGGCAGGGGTCTCCTCCTGCCCATGATGGAAGTCACGTAGCCTGGGGAGACGCGAGGAGGAGCAAGGTGAGTGACAGGAATCCCCAGGCAGCACTGCGCTCTGGCGGCCCCACCCCATGGGGTGCTCCCCTCCATGACCAGAGGGCTGGCCCCGCGAGCACCGAGCACCGCTGACTCTCACAGAGGCCCCCTGACTGGCCCCAGGGCCAGGGGGCATGCGGGGGGAAGCAAGGCTTTTGCTGGCCTGGCAGCAAGCATTTGCATTCTCCTCTGGCATCTAGCTGGGCTCAGATACGAGACAGGACAATGGCGGGCAGTGTCTACACTACAGAAGTTAAAATTCACTCGTGGGACTTGGAGAGAGGAGGGATTCTGTACTGCGCGCAGCTGGGTGGGGAAGAAAGGCGGCCACACGTGTGGCAGCAAGGACGGCATCGGCGGCCTGAGACAGGCCACATCCCTGCACGTGAGGGCAGATCCAAGTTTTGTGGGGCCTGCAGTTTACATAAGTTTGGGCACAAAATGAACACAAATGTGCTGCACTGGATGAGTGTATTCCCAACCACTGAGAAGTTCTCTTTTAGCTAGGGGTTGGTGAGAAATAAATCCTCCTTTTATGATTTTACCTGTCTGAGCATTGGAAGAATTGCCCACGTACATAGTACTCATAAAAGTGACAATGTCTTGAATACCAACTACATGCCAGTCAATGCATAATTAAAGTCTCCTGATAGATGCTGGCAGTGAGGACAAGGCAGAGCTATGCTTCTGACTCGATGCGTTTCAGTTTCTGCATCTCCACATAGCTAGTGATTTTTTTATTGACGGCTGGCTGTTGTGAATTTTATGTTGCTGAGTGCTGGATTTTGTTGTTTTCCTTTAAATAGGGCAGGCAGGCAGTTCAGTTACGTGCAGAACACTGTGATCCTTTTGAGGCCCATTTTTAGGCTTTGTTAAGGTGAGTTTGGAGTAGCCTGCAGTCTAAGGCTAGGTTAGTCCTACTACTAAGGGGTGGCCCTTCTGGGCTCTCTACTGAATGTCCAGATGTTCAATGAGGACTCTTCACTCTGGATGGTCAGAACTCAAACATCTCCTAGCCCTGTGCAGGCGCTGGAATTGTTCTGCTTTCTGCTGCCCAGCAATTATTCTGCTCAGTCCTGGAAAGTTTCAACCTATGTATGAGTATCTTAGTATTCAAAAGGAGATACAAAGGGGGAACCTTCATAACCTGGGATTTGGTAGTGATTTCTTTGATATGATACCAAAAGTATGAGCAACAAAATAAATACATAGATAAAATGGACATCATCAAAATTTAAAATTTTTGTTCATCAAAGGACACTATCAAGAAAGTAAAAAGACAATCTACAGAAGGGAGAAAACAATTGCAAACCACACATTTGGTAGAGGTTTAATACCCAGAATATATAAAGACCTGCTACCACTCAACAACAAAAAGACAAACCGATCAAAAAATGGGCAAAGGACTTGAATGGACATTTCTCAGCAAATGCTTGTAGGATAATTTGATGACACATGAATGCTTCTTTACAGTATCTGCCTAGAGTTATAACTGCAGGGCCAAAGAGAACGTATACTTCAAGTTTGTGTACATAATCACCCACGTCCCTTAAATAAACTTAGCTACAAGGCAATGGAGGCACACCGCAAGGCGGCGAAGGGCCTGTTTCTGTAGCCCAGCCGCTCAGTGTGGGCCTGGCTTTGTCACCATTGAGCTGTGTGACCTTGGGATGCCCCTCAGCCCCCCGGGGACTCATTTTCTTCATCTGTGAACTGGGGATGATGAGAGCACTCACTTCTGAGAGCTGTATTGAGGGTAACATGAGTCTATTCAGGGAAAGCACTTACAATTGTGCCGGCATGCAGGGGGCTTCAGGGAGGGCTGGGGTGGCTGGCAGGCGGAGGGGGTGTGTGCTCCTCAGGCTCGCCTGTTACAGGCCCAGGAGGCCTTTAGACATGGGGGAAGAGCAAGAGGGATCTGCTGTCTTGTGCTCCCCATGCTGGTGAGTGGTGGGTGTCGAGGCCACAAGGCCAAACTCTGAGCGGGCCGTGGAGCGCCACCGAGGGCCTGCCCCCATGGCCAGTGCTGCATGGGCAGGGCAGAGTGTGCCCGGCTTCCAGGCTGCAGCTAGGCCAAGCTTACGGGGCTGATCTGTGGGCCCTGGAGTCCTGGCAGGGATTCCAGAGGAACTTCCCATAGGTGGGCGCCCAGGTGTCGCCTGAGCAAGGGGAGCAGGCTGGAGGAGCCTGTAGGAGGCCCTATGGAATGTGACCTGCTGAGGCCGAAACACATGGAGGAGACAGCGCCCAGGCCGCGCTGCGGGGTCTTAGCTCCCAGTTACCACTCCTCCACCTCCTCTGCCGACCCCTCCCCTACGGACCCCTCCTCTTCACTTCATCTTCGTGGGTTTTCAGCTTTCACTCCTTCACTCTCATTTCAAAGGAGTCTCTGAAGGGAGAGGAAGCTTCTGCTCTGAGCCCAGAAGTCAAACTGTCCTTGGAGCACAGGGGTTTGAAAACTTGTGGTCAGTGAGGGCCTCGGGCACTGGGCCAGCCGCCAGCGCACCCCAACACCTCACCTCAGCACACGGCTCCCGCACTCGAGGACAGGAAATGAGGGAAATACTTGAATAAAACAGAAAGCAAACATGCTTCCTGAGCAGTCATCACTGCTCCAGCTTCTCAGGAAATGGCCTTGGTGACACCTGCCCTCCCAGCGTGAGCAACAGCAGCAGGGCTGAGGCCTGAGGCACAGGCCCTGCCGCAGGTCGCCCTCCAGAAGCCTGTCCCTGCAAGCACTCGGGGTGCCCAGAGCTGCTTCCAGGTCCAGGAGCCTGCTGCTCTTGGCGTGCGCTGTCTGCTGTCATGAAACACAAGAATCTTCACCTACCAAGTGCAGCAAGGACCTGCCCGGGGCCTGGTAGGAACTCTCCCACCACAGGGCCCAAGCCATGCTCTTCCATCCTGGAGGCCGCTCTCTGGCGGGAGGCGCGCAGGGAGGCCCGGGGAGGCAGGCTGCTGCGCCCTGGAGGTCACGAGGGGGTAGGTTGGTCCCCTTCACAGGCCCTGGCTCCGCCAAGGAGTAGGCCCCTCAAGTGTACTGGGATCGAGGACTTGGTGGCAGCCTCATGGCCAGGCTAGAGGCCACTTCACTAATTGTTCTTTTGTCTTTTTCAATATACTTTCCAAAATTAAGAAATATTTCAAGCATACATATGAAGAGAGGGTGCTATGATAAACTCCAGCAAACCCACTAGCCAGCCGGGTCAGATCCTCACATGCTCCTTGCGGATAGCCACATCCCTGGGCAGGACCACCACAGGGGTGCGCCCTCTGGGACGGCTCCACAGCCTCTGCAGGCAGCCCCAGGAGGGGGGAGTGGCTCGGGAGAGTGATTCCTCACAGAACCAGAACCTAGGGAGGGACCAGGGCACTCCCAGGCGGGCCCTTGCGCAGTGGGGGCCCTTCCTCTGCATGGTCGCCCCAGGAGGTGTGTCCCCATTCCAGGCAGGACAAAGGGATGGTGAAAGGTGAA
>PVKH010030073.1:0-12548 GCA_004027955.1 Chaetophractus vellerosus | reverse complement strand
TGTTGATTCTGTTTCCCTAGAGAACCCTGACTAATATAGTGTTTTCCTCAAGATAGATCATAATACATTGGTATGCAGTGAAAGTGCTTTATGCCTACTTTCCATTTCATCACAAAGAATATTAAGAAGGTAGATATTCAGGGTTGAAGTTAATAAAACTAATATTTTTTTTCTTGTTCCATTAAGTGATGAAATGAAACTGGCTTTCTAAAAAACTATGAGTGGATGGTGGTGACGAATACAGTACAGTTGGGGTTTCATGGACACTGGAAGTGCTGTATTCCTCTGCCCACATTTCAAAGGTCAGACCAAGTCTCATGGCCACACTTGAGTTCAAGTGTGTGGATGTATATTCTTCCTTTGGTGAGGGAAACTGGAAGCATGGCAAACAGTACAGTCTACCACATTAGTAAAAAATGATTAGTAAATACTGCACAATATACTCCTTTTCTGAGATTCACAGAAAACAAGAGTATAATGAAAACTTAGAGAAATCCTTCAATAAAGAAATACTGTGAGTTTGTTTTACCATTTTAGAATTATTATGTGGATAGTCCTTTCCCCATTGCTGTGTCACCCTTTGCTGGTCCTGGGCTGGGAAAATGCCATCCTTGGCCAGTTCCCTCTTATGTACTCAACAACAGGTTAGAGAACACTGGGGTCACTACACAGAGAATCACCTCCATGGCTAAGCCACCGGTCAAATGAGGCTAATTCTAAGACTTCCCTGATTATCACCCACAAGCATACTGGTTGACAAGGACCCCGGATGAGACCATTGTATACCCAAAGTCTGTTACTGAAACACTGAGATTTGTCAACATTGCAGTTTGGGTTGCTCCACTGGTGGGAGTGAATCTGAGCAGGAGGTGACTAGCAGACCTGTGTCAGAGAGTGGGAAGAAACTCCAGCTTCTGGGAGGGCTCAGGTCCATGACACCACAGTTCCAGGATGCACTAAAGTTCACTACCTTCTGGGAAATAGAAGTCATCATAATTGTCACTGGATATTTGAGACTCTCTATCCATCATTCAGATAACCTACTTTTTCTTTTTCTCCTCTCATCATGATAAACCTTGATTATTGTCTATGACTCGATCAAATACCCCCCCCCATCTAAATTAAGTCCCACCCCCACATTGGTTTCATTTTTTCAAATCACACTTCATTTATTTTGTATAGCACTGTGATAGTTAATTGCATGTGTCAAAGTGGCTAGGTTATGGTGTCCAGTTGTCAAGCAAGCACAGGCCTGATTGTTACTGTGAGGGTATTTTGTAGATTAATTTAAATCATTAGTCAGTTGATTGCTTCCACAACTGAGTGCATCAACAATCAACAGAGGAAATTGCCTTCTGCATTGAGAGGGGTCTCCTTATCTAATCGGTTGGAAGCCTTATGCAATAACAGGATTTCAGCAGGCAGAAAGAAGAATTTCCTTTTCTACTTCAGCCAGTCAGCTTCTCCTGGGGAACATTTATTTCCAACTTGTCGAGTTGTGGGTGTAAACACATTGTAAATAGGACCTTAAGATAAAGTCACTTCAGTTAATGTGTGGCCCAAGTGAATCAAGGTGGATCTTAATCTTGTTATGTGGCCTTTAGAGAAGGCCATAGAGAAAGAAGCCATGGAGAGCAGCCAGAAGCTGGAAGTCAATGGAATCCAGAAGAGAAAGGAGAAGATGCAGCCATGTGCTTTCCATGTGATGGGAAAGAGATTGCTGGCCAGCTAGATGATACCGACCCTGGGAAGAAGACTTCTAGCCTCTGCTGTGAGCCGATACATTCTTGTTGTTTACCCAACCCTTTGTATTATATTTGTTTTAGCAGCCAGGAAACTAAGACACCATTATTGACCCAATTGCTGACATCACAAACAGGAGAAAGAGGCTCCTGCAGTGGGACATTTTGCTAAGTATAATTGGAGAAATATGAACCTTCTTAAGTTCCACCATTGCATGGAGCCGTGTGGTATCAAATTAGGAGCAAAAATAGCTGGGCAAAGACATATGCCCCAGTTTGTATGAGACAGTCCCAGTTTGTGCCTGCTTAGCATTTACCATGATTTCTTAATTTTTAATGAAATATTAATAATAGTGACATGTACTTTGTACTCTACTTTGTACTTACAACTTTTATCTTGCGATCCTCCAGGTGGATGAAAGAAGCATATATGGAGAAGAATTTTGCCTTTAACCCATGTGTGTTCGTCAGCCGAAGGGGTGCTGATGCAAAATACCAGAGATCTGTTGACCTTTTTAAAGGGTATTTACTTTGGGTAGAAGCTTACAGTCACAAGGCCATAAAGAGTAAGTTATTTCCCTCACCAAAGTCTGTTGCCATGTGTTGGAGCAAGGTGGCTGCCAGTCTCTGTGAGAGTTCAGCCTTCCTCTTCCTCCTAAGGCTCTGTGGTCCCAGCCTCTTCTGATCTCAGCTGTAGGCTAGCATAAGGCTCATCTCTTTCCCTGGGGCTCATTTCTTTCTGGGCTTTCTTAGCTGTTCAGGTCTCTTCAGCTACAAACTATCAGGCAAATGGCTTGGCTCTCTCCCTGGGGCTTCCATGTCCAAAACTAAACTCTGTTTTCTCCTTCTCCATGTATTTACTTCTGGGGCTTTGATTGAGCATCCAATGATATAGCTCCCAAAAGGCGGGGATGGGGACTCAAACTGAGTTGCCCTAATGACGTGGTCAAATAAAAGCCCTAATCTTGATTTAATAAAGTAAAAGTGAAACCTCTGACTCTAATACAATCTAATATGTCCAGAGGAACAGACCAGTTTACAAACATATCCAATATCTATTTTTGGAATTCATAAACAATATCAACCTGCCACACCCATGGTTAAAGCTGAAAATCATACAGCCATCTAGACTCTCTTGTCGTGACCCTTTCTGACACATCATAGCTAACACCTTCTGTTCATGGACAGAAGCCTGGATGCTTGGAGAGGAGCAGCCAGAGCTGCTTTTGGTTTTGGGTGGTAGTAGTGTTAGGTTTTGATGCTGCTGACCCTGCTGGCTTTGTGGTATATCAAGCTGGAATGTCGTGGCTTGTGCCACAGCCTGTGAGACACGTGGGGCCGTCAGGCCTCCACCTGTCAGGGTCAATGAGAAACATGGACACTATTGACCAGGTGTATGTGAAGGATGAGGAGGAGGTATGTGTATATAATAGAGTGTCGACTCAGTGTTCTTGCTACAGTGGTTTTGTCAGTTATTGGATGGTGAAATTTATGACTATTTTTTGTTTGTTTGTTAACACTTCTTTGTTTTCCAATGAACTCTTTTCTTTAAGACTTATTTTTTATTTTTATCATATATCCCCCCCTTTCTGCTTGTTCTTGCTGTGTTCATTTTTGTGTTCTTCTGTGTCTGCTTGTCTCCCCCCGCTGCGGCGACCCACCAAGTCAGCTCACCACACTTGCCCTGCTTGCGGGGGCTTGCCCTGCCTGTGATGGCTTGCCTTCTCAAGGCAGTCTACCTGCTCGAGGAGGCCCTGGGAACTAAACCTGGGGCCTCCCATGTGGTAAACCGGAGCCCTACCAATTGAGCTACAGCCGGTTCCCTCCAATGAGCTCTTTAACAGCAATTAATTAAATAAAAGCACATGTTTAGTGAAAAATTAGGGTATGAATTTCTATTTCTCAGGAAAGTTTATGGTGAAGGTTAACTTGTACAAAATGTTTGTTGATGTTTTCCATCCACCATGGGAGCCATAGTATTGTTACTTGAGAGCCAGAAGGCACAAATCTGCTGAAGCATCGGCATCTCTAGCAATGTTAGTAGTTATTTTAAGAAGATTGTGATCGATGATGACGACTGCACATGTGCCGTATGTTTTGCATATCACTCTATGAAGCATGACTCTTCATTTAGATCAAGTGACTGCTCTTCTAAATCAACTTTGCTGGTTTTCTATACCAACTTTTCTTGTGTAATGAAAAATGGACTATAATAGCTGTTAATGTGTTGACTTGATGAAGAACGTTGTAAACAATAAATGGTGCCTCCTTTATATCCGTGCCCTGAAATTCTTCAAATAGAAAAGCAGTTAATTTCTATAATGGTTTGACATTTTTACTCAATTCTTGGAAGTAAAATAAATTTGGAAATTCATTCCATTGAAGCTGAAACTTCTGACATTATTGTGGATGTTGCTGAAGATTTAGTTCAAATGTTCAACAGTGTAGATAAAATTGCTTGTTATACAAATGCAATTTTTGGTAAACACAATGTCAAAGTAAAACAATATTTTTACTAAACTAAGAAACTTATGGAGCAAAAATGTCCTTGGAATTGGTTGTGGTGCATACGTAAATTCACAAGTGCATCCAAATAAGCTTTGACATTCTACCAATCAAAACAGAAGCTTCTGCTGTCAAATTGTATATAATTTTTATATATACACAGTTTGGGTAACTGAACTACACAATTTTTGTGATTAAACTAATGAGATTTAAAAAAACCTTCAACATGGTGGTACATGCCTTTTTTTCTCAGCTGTTTATCAACAAATATTAGAAATGTTTGAACCTACAGAGAAGACCCAATCACAGCTTTCAACAATTTCAAATTTATTGAACATAAAATGCAATTTGGAAGAATACTACAGGCAAGTTTCTGAAAACATTAAAAATGTTAAAACCATTAATTCTTCAGAAAAATACCCTTGACATTATACTAAAGACAGATATAGCTAAAAACTGATAGGATTACTTGACTATGTATGAAGAATAATTATTCTGTATGTTGTTTTTATTGTTCACAAAATCAATATAAAGAATTCTGCTGCCTGCCCATGGTTTGCTCTAATGATCTTGACTACGTTTTAATTTTTAAATTACTTTTGAAAACATTTCTTGAACAGAACTATTTTATCTATCAATTTATAAAACAAATTAGTTGGTCAATAAATACATATTTCAAAAATTATATAATTGCAATAAAAAATATCAATTTTATGGTCATTCTAAGGACCGGAGCTGTCAGTCCCATTGGGAATCTACAAGCTAAGAGTGAGGCATGGCGAACTTTTCAAAGGAAAATTAAGGAGCAGATGGAGTGGATGCTGAGAGGAAAAAACAACTGGTGTCTACTGTACCCAAGAGGCAGATCAAGACTCTAGTTTTCTGACCCTCTTTCTGATGTTCCAATACTGAATTTCATTTTTCATTCTCCCCTACTCTCACGTTATAACATTCCTGCCCCTGCCCCCTCAGTTTTCCAGCTTCTCAGTGCAGCTCCAAAGAGTGCAGCTTCTCTTAGTGCCTTGAAAGCAGGCAAGGGAGGTTTCTTTAAACATGTCTAGAAGCTGTAATAAGTGCTCGTCTCAACTCACTGCAAAACAGATTCATACTGCTTAAATCATTGTTCTCAGCAATGCAAAGTGAAAATAGAGCTGAGGCAGAAGCTTTCAAACAAAGCCTCAGGAAGAATGTGAAGAGACACAAAAATACTTAATACAGAAGTTGTATATTTCATGGCTTTTCTCACCCTTAACCCTGTGAGTTTTTTTCTCCATAGTAAGTTGTAGTTGCCAAAGAAGTCACTGCATTAATTATAGAGTAAGAACAAAAATGGGTATTGATCTTAAGCAGTTCCATTTTACTTGTTCAGTATTAATTGAAAGTTATTCCTTTTGTGCCACTTGAAAGAAATCTAAGGCACTATAGGAAATAATGTTTAAAATATTCTCCAGGGGAGTGGGTGTAGCTCAGTGGTTGAGTGCCTGCTTTGTCTCAGGTGTAACCCCTGGTACCTCCTAAAATATATATATTCCTTTAGGGTCAAGTGAACTCAGAGTTGAGCTTCTATAAACAAGCTATTTTAAAATCTGAACTGCCTCTTAGGTAACAGAATGATTCCTGAGTTCTCATTAGATCTCATGGTTCGAGACCCCCCTGCTGATATGCATGCATGGGGGTGCTCCGAATGTTTGTGCAATTGGTGTAAGTGTAATGTGCTACTTACACAGAAATGCCCCTTGGGAAACCAGCATCCAATCATCCATTCATTGACTTATTTAGTCATTCTCCTGGGCACTGGGATCTTAAGGCTAATGCTAGCAGGACACCAATGTAGTTAGAATAATAATCTAGGTATAATGATAGTATTGTCTAATGCTTATATAGTGCTGAATGTATGCAAGATTTTGTTCTGAGTGATTTATACATATTAATTCATTTAACTCTAACAACAGCTTATGAGGGCGAGTCTATCATCATCACCTTGATTTTACTGAAGAGGGAACTGTGATGAGGTGAATGTCAATAACTTGCAGTCTTAGTATGCCAGAGCTGCTGTAACAAATACCACAGACTGACTAGGTGAGACAACAGAAATTTATTGTTTCACAGTTTTGGAGGCTACAAGTCTAAAATTAATGTGTCAGCAGGCCATGCTTTCTCCCACAGCCTGCAGCGTTCTGGTGGTGGATTGCCAGCAATCCATAATTCCATCTCTGCCTCCATCACATGTTCACTGGTCTTATGTCTTCTCCTCACTCTCACTGCTTTGAAGGAGTCTAGTCATATTGGATTAAGGCCCACCCTGATTCAGTTGACCTCATCTTAATGGGCTCTTTGAAAATCCTATTTATAAATGAGTTCATACCCAAAGAATTGGGGATTAGAACTTGAACATGTTTTTATGGGGGGACTGATTCATTCCATTGTACTTCCCCAAGGTCATTCATTTGGACAGCAAGAGAGCCAAAATATGGACCCAGACAGTCTGACTTTAGATTCTGTGTACTTAACCTCAACTCTTTACAGCAGCTGTTAAAATGTGTATTTTACAAACAAACAAACAAACAAATAAACAAAAATGTGTATTTTCTATCTGTAGAAACACCTAGTCCTTTGGTGAATACAAAATGGCTTAGTTGATCATATCTGCACCCATCCTCTGGAACAAGTTATAAGCATAATTTTATACAATAAATGTGATAAGGAAAGAGACCCAGCAAAGTCATATAATATATGTTTGCTGTAGCCTTAGTTTTTAGATTTAGCTAGTGAATGATATTTTAGTTTTAACTGTGTAATCTCACTCTCGGAACTCATAGTCATGCAGCTGTGCACTTGTTTCCTATTACCAAGAAACTGTCTTTCCTCACAAAGTAAATTCCTGTTTTCCCTTCCCTTATCTGCACCTAGTAAATTCCCATTTTCCATTCCTTTCCCTTTGTCTGAGCCTGGCCAGACTGAGGAATTTACAAACAATAGGAGAATTGAAAACGAGTATTGAGAATTAACAAATAACTATAGTCACTGAATTATTATATGGAAGATTTCTTCAGAAACTTATTTCTTTGATTCTAAACATTATATTTTATTTTTATAACTATGTAATCTTTAACCCATGACTAGCCCCATGCTGGAATTCTCCCTTCTTACCATGCATGGATTTTGTCACTCCTTAACAGCCCCATTGATGGCCTGTTTTGTTTAGCTTAGTCATGTTAATTAGGTGATTTACAACTTTACCTATTACCCCAGCCAAACTTTGTTGAGTTTAGCATTATCTTATGTGGATTAAACTATTTACAACTTCATGTATTAATAGGTGGGATTTTTAGCTTCCTAAAGGATGTTAATTAGGCAATTTACAATCCACTTTGTAACCTGTAACTTGATGCTTAGCCCAGCCAATCTCTTGGGCTTACACTTACTGTACTTCCAATTAAACAAATTAATAAATATCCCTTAACATCCCAACATCCCTATCCCTATCCCTATCTCTCTTTGTCTGAAAATCATAAAAATCCTAGCCTTCTTTGTTCAGGAAGGCAGATTTGAGACTTTGCCTCCTGACCTCTGCCAGCAGAAGAAAGCTTTTCCCCTTGTGTGATCCACCTTCGAGGTGGAACTCAATTTTCTGTGCTGGGCAAGAACCCAGGGAACTCACATGGGTCCCCTGCAATAATGGTGGGTTTTGGCCCCTTTGATATTTCTTTTCTTTTCTTTTTTAATTCAGGAAATGTTGGGCTTACAGAAAAATCATGCATAAAATACAGGATTGCCACATTCCACCCTACTATTAACACCTTGCATTGGTGTGGTATATTTGTTACAATTGATGAAAGCATTTTTTATAATTGTACTATTAACTATAGACCAAGGTTTAACTTAGGGTTCATTTTGTGTGTGTGTGTGTGTGTGTGTGTGTATGTTCCATGCTTTTAATTTCATTCACAATGTTGTGTTACCATCACAATCATCCATTACCCAAATTTTCCCATTGTCCCAAATCCTGTACATTTTAAGCCTTAACTCCCTATTACGTACTCATACTCTGTCAGTTGGTAACATTTACTCTAGATTCTGACTCTATGAATTTTTTATTCAAATTATTTCCTATTAATGATATCATACAGTATTTGTCCTTTTCTGCCTGGCTTATTTCACTCAAAATGACTTCAAGGTTCATCCATATTGTTGTATGTAAGAGCACTTTGTTCCTTTTTGTAGTTGAATAATATTTCATTGTGTGTTTATATCATATTTTGTTTATCCATTCATTGGTTGATAGACACTTGGGTTGCTCCATCTTTTGGCAATTGTGAATAATTTCACTATGAACAACACTGTGCAAATATCTGCTCAATTCCCTGCTTTCAATTCTTTTTGTTATATACCTAGAAGTGGGGTTGCCAGGTCATATGGTAATTTTATATTTAACTTTCCGAGGAATTGCCAAACTGTCTTCAACAGTGCCTGTACTATTTTATATACCCAACATCTTCTCCAACGCTTGTAATTTTCCATTAAAAAATAGCTACCATTGTAATGAGTGTGAAATAGTACCTCATATCGTTTTTGAACTGTATTTCCCTAAAGGCTAATGATGTTCAGCATTTTTAATGTGCCTTTTTTGTCATTTGTATATCTTCTTTGGAGAAATACCTATTCAATTCTTTTGCCCATTTTTTACTTGGTTTGATTGTCTTTTTACTGTTGAGTTGAAGGATTTCTTCATATATCCTGATATTAAAGTCTTATTGGATATGTGGTTTCTAAATATTTTCTCCCATTGTGTAGGCTGCCATTTTATGTTCATGATAAAGTTCTTTAATGCACAAAAGGCTTTAATTTTGATGAAGTCCAATTTATCCACTTTTTATTTTATTGCTTGTGCTTTGGATGTAAAGTCTAGGGAACCATTGCCTAACACAAGGTCCTGAAGATGCTTTACTATGTTTTCTTCTAGGAGTTTCATAGTTTTGGCTCATATATTTAGGTCTTTGATTCATTTTGAGTTGAATTTTATATACGGTGTGAAGTAGGGGTCCACCTTCATTCTTTTGTATGTAGAGATCCAGTTTTCCCAGCACCATTTGTTGAAGAGACTTTTCTTTCCCAAATGAGTGGTCTTTGCCCCCTTGTCAAAAATCAGTTTTCCATAAAGTGAGGGTTGATTTCTGACCTCTCAATTTGATTCTATCAGTATATATATCTGTCCTTGTGCCAGTACCATGCTGCTTTTTCATTTCTTTTTTTAATTTGAGAAGCTGTGAGTTAACAAAACAATCATGCATTCCATACTGGATTCCCATACATCGCCCCATCACTAAAACCTTACATTGTTGTGACACATTTATTACAATTGATGGAAGAACATGGTCATAATATTACTGCTATCTATAGTTCATAGTTATATTTGGTGCATTTTTTTCCCACAAATCATCCTATAATTAAATCATGTATTAGTATTGCATATTTGATATAGTTCATGAGAGAATGTTCTCATATTTGTACTGTTAACCACAGTCTTTCATCACAGGGTTTGCTGTGTTATACATTCCCCTGCCTTGTACAATCTATCCAAAATGTACACTCAGTGGCTCTCATTTTCATCACAGAGTAGTGATGTCATCAGCTCAGTCCATGTCATAATGTTCTCATTACTCTAAAAGGAAAAATCCCATACCCTTCTCATTAATGACCCTTAACATTGATAAAGTAACTTTTTTTGCCATTGCTATAAAATTATCAGAAAATTACTGTTAAGTATAGTTTATATATTACATTAGTTATATTTTCCCATGCAGTGGCATATTCTTAACACCTTGTAATAGAGGAACATTCTTTTATTTGTACTATTAGCCATAATCATCATTCACCACTGAAATCACTATGTTATACAGTCCTTAGATTATCCCCTAGCTTTCTTTCAATTGACATTAACCTCCCTAGATGACACAGCCACAATCACATTTATAAATCAGCAGTATTGATTATACTCACTATAATATGTTACCAACTCTAACCATTTCCCCACATTTACAATCCCCATTATTAAAAATTCTACATACATTCATCATCAACTCCCCTTTCTAAACCCACATTCTATCTCTTAGTAACTTATACGCTATAATTTACCTTCATGAGTTTGCTCATCGTATTTAGTTCATGTTAATGAGACCATACGATATTTGTCCTTTTGTGTCTGGCTTATTTCACTCAACATAATGTCCTCAAGGTTCATCCATATTGTCATACGCATCCCAAGTTCATTTCTTCTTATAGCTGAATAGTATTCTATTGTATGTATATACCACATTTTGTTTATCCAGTCATCAGGTGATGGACATTTGGACTGGTTCCAGATTTTAGTAATTGTGGGTAATGCCACTATGGGCATCAGTGTGCAAATGTCTGTTTGGGTCCTTGCTTTTAATATTTCTAAATATATTCCTAGTAATGGGATTGCCAGATAATATGGCAATTCCATATTTAGCTTCCTGAGGAACTGCCAAACTCCTCCACAGAGGTTGCACATTTTACATTCCCACCAACAATGAAGGAATGTTCCAATTTCTCCACATCCTCTCCAGCCCTTGTAGTTTTCTGTCTTTTAAAATAATGGCCATTCTCTAAGGTGTGAAATGTATCTCATAGTTTTGATCTGTAACAGCTAGTGTTGTTGAGCATCTTTCCATGTGTGTTTTGACCACTTGTATTTCTTCTTCTTTTTTTTTTAAAGATTTTTATTTTTTATTTATTACATATCCTCCCCACCCCTTTCTGCTTGTTCTTGCTGTGTTCATTTTTGTGTTCTTCTGTGTCTGCTTGTCTCACCCCGCTGTGGCGACACGCCGAGTCAGCTTACCACGCGGTGGCTTGCCTGCTCATGGCGGCTTGCCCTGCTTGCGGGGGCTTGCCCTGCCCACGGGGGCTTGCCCTGCCCGCGGTGGCTTGCCTTCTCAAGGCAGTCTGCCCGCTCGAGGAGGCCCCGGGAACCGAACCCGGGGCCTCCTATGTGGTAAACTGGTGCCCTACCAATTGGGCTACAGATGGCCCTGTATTTCTTCTTTGGAAAAATTTCTGTTCAAGTGTTTTTCACATTTTTAAAATTGGGTTGCTTGTCTTTTTATCACTGAGTTGTAGGAAATCTTTACATAATGTGGATATCAAACCCTTATCAGATATGTGGTTTCCAAAAATTTTCTTCCAGAGTAGGCTGCCTTTTTCATCTTCTTAACAAAGTCATTTGAAGCACAAAAGTGTTTAATTTTGAGGGGGCCCATTTATTTTTTCTTTCATTGCTCATATTTTGGGTACAAGGTTTATGAAACCACCACCTAACACAAGCTCTTGAAGATGTTTCCCTACATTTTCTTCTAGGAGTGTTGTGGTTATCGCTTTTATATTTACGTCTTTGATCCATTTTGAGTTAATTTTTGCATAAGGTGTGAGATAGGGGTCTTCTTTCTTTCTTTTAGCTATGGATATTCAGTTCTCCCAGTACTATTTGTTGAATAGACTTTCTGGCCAGCTGGGAGGGCTTGATCGCCCTGTCAAAAATCACTTCACTGTAGATGTGAGGGTCTATTTCTGAGTTCTTAATTTGGTTCCATTGGTCAATCTGTCTATCTTAATGCCAGTACCATGCTCTTTTTACCACTGTAGCTAAATAATATGCTTTAAAATCAGGAAATGAGAGTCCTCTAACTTCATTCTTCTTTTTAAAGACATTTTTGCCTATCTGGTGTGTTTTGGTCAGCCACAGGAGTGCCTTTTGAAATATACCAAAGATTGGTCAGTCTTTACAAAGGGTATTTATTTGGGGTAGAAGCTTACAGTTACCAGGCCACAAAGCATAAATTTCTTCCCATACCAAAGTCCACATGTTGGAGCAAGATGGCTGCCGACATCTCCAGGGTTCAGGCTTCCGGATTCCTTTGTTCCTGGGGCTGCGTTTCTCTCCGGGCTTAGCTTCTGTTTCCTTCACGAGTTCAGCTGTAGACCATGAGGCTTTCTATGCTTTGCGTCTCTCCACAAGGCCAGCTGCAGACTATCGGGTGAACGGCTCACTCCAACATCAGAACTGCTTCTCAAATCTCCTTCTCCAAATCTCTGCAACTCAGATCTACTGCCTAGCCTTTATACTTGAGACCACACCCACCGAGGGGCGGGGCCCAGGTAGTGCCCTTATCATAACTTAATCACACCCAGATGAACAGATTAGTTTACAAGAATAATCCAATTTATATTTTTGGAATTCACAATTAAATAAACTCTGAAACCATTACATGGTGTCTCTTA
>PVKH010030072.1:0-12555 GCA_004027955.1 Chaetophractus vellerosus | reverse complement strand
CTTTAAAAAAAAAAAAAAAAAAAGAAACATGTGATTCACGGGATGGGGGTCAAAATATCAACATTCACAGGAGTTTGGAAGAAGTTGATTCCAACCCTTGTGGATGACTGGAGGAAGTGACCACAGATGTGGTAGAAATAGCAAGGTAACTAGAATTTTAGAAAGGGAGCCTGAAGACATGACTGAACTGATGAAATCTCATGATAAAACTTGAATGGATGAGGAATTGTTTCTTATGGATGAGCAAAGAAAAGGTTCCTTGAGATGGAATCTACTTCTGGTAGATGTTGTGAAGATTGTTGAAGTGACAACCAAGGATTTAGAATATTACATCAACTTAGTTGATAAAGCAGTGGCAAGTTGAGAGGATTGACTACAATTCTGAAAGAAATTCTACTGTGTGTAAAATGTTATCAAACAGCATTGCACGGTAATGGGAAATCCTTATGAATGGAAGAATCAATCAATGTGGCAAAGTTCATTGTTATCTTATTCTGAGAAATTGCCACAGCCACCCCAACCTTCAGCAACCAACACCCTGATCAGTCAGCAGCCATCAACATCAAGGCAAGACCCTCTACCAGCAAAAAGATTACTACTCATTTCAGGCTGGTTAACATTTTTTAAAAATAAAGTATTTTTAATGTAGGTATAAACATTAATTTTAAACATAATGCTATTGCACACTTAATAGAGTACAATATAGAATAAACATAACTTATATATGCACTGGGAAACCAAAAATTCATGTGACTTGTTTTGTTGTGGTATTCACTTTATTTCAGTGGTCTGGAGTTGAATTCACAATATCTCTGAGGCATGCCCTTACTGGGTCCCAAGTCTGGGCTGATGCTCTGTGGAACATTCACTTGTGGGATGGCAAGAAAATTCACATACTAATTCAGTGGGATCAGGATCTCAAAACCAGAGGGAATGATGGGAATAGAAGCCCTTTTCATTCTCCCTTTCTCCTTTCTTCACACTCTGAATGTAAAGCGGGCGGTAAACTTTCTAAAAATGTGAACTGTCTAAAAGAAGATTGGTTTTGAGTAAATCATCTCAAGCTTTAAAGGTACAAAATGACCAGATTATATTTTGATTATATCTAAATTCCAGATTGGGAATTGGACTTTGTATTCTAACCAGAGATAAGTCACTAAAAGATTTTGAATCTGAGGAGTTATTTATTTGAACACTAATAATAATTATACCACAACTTTCACTAAATTATTTTTAAAATAGTTTTTTTTAAGCTAAAGGCAGTTTTTATTTGACTCCTTTTAAATTGAGCTAGAGTTTGGTATCTATAGGGTGAATATATGACTTTTTAAAAAGGCAGTACAGATTCAGGAAAACATTTCTTCTTAGGCTTCTATTTTTAAAGGAGATTTTTGTAGATATTGGCTCTATAAGTTTCTTCTCACTAACAATAATCTTTTGTGAATATATGTATGCTTGTGTTTTAATTTATGGTCAGTAGCAGAATTTGGAGAAAGAAAAACTACACTTAATTTTTGTGACCGAATGTAAAACATCTGACAGTGTTTGCCAAGAAAACCCAAATCTCCTTGCTTTGTTTGCACAAGCAAAAGGAAAAATCCAGGGTATCCATCTGCAATCAACATCAAAGACTTTCCAGAAAATGCAGGGAGAGTGACATGTATTTGGAGAAACAATATGAGATCCCTCTGTTTCTGGGGCACTGCTGGCTGCTGCTCTATATGTTAACCATGGCCAAGGGCAACTGAGGTTTATGTGTTTTCTTGCTGAGGTAGCTGGTCTTTTAGAGCTGAAGCTCACAACTTTCTGTCTCTGGCCTGCTCCCCCACTCTTTAACACTGTTAATGATGGAGATTCACAGCATATTTTTAATGAAATGAAGCCATTCTAAAAACTTTCATAAAGTCATAGGTTTGTGGGAAAAAGGGAGAAATGCCATTAAGTAAACATATCTTTTCTGAAACCTGATACTAAACATACCATTGCCTCCTATAAGTTATTCAGTGCATATAGTATTTATTCCACAGAATTATGGCCTTCATACCGAGTAACCAAAAGCCTCTATTTCCCCCTTTTTAATAGTATCAGGTTTTCCTACTTCTTTTTTCATGAGATACCCACAATCTTTCATTTGTAGAAGTAAGAGAATAATTTGGATTACCTCATAAATTCGAAAGTTCTATATTCCTCAGTTATGTACTCTCAGTAAGGGATATATCTTTGTAGACATCAATAACGCTAAATATCTAATATTTCTGAACAGGTGATTCACATTGCCCCCAAAACTATTTTAGGCTGTGAACTGCTAATCTGCCTGCTTGCCTACATGCCTTCTTCCCTTTCTCCCTTCCATTCTCTTATTTCACTTCCTCCCTCCTTCCTTCTCCTTGCTATCCTTTTTACTCCTCCTTCCCTCTCTCCCTCCCTCCTTCCTTCTCTTCCTTCCTTCCTTCCTTCCTTCCTTCCTTCCTTCCTTCCTTCCTTCCTTCCTTCCTTCCTTCCTTCCTTCCTTCCTTCCTTCCTTCCTTCCTTCCTTCCTTCCTTCCTTCTTTCCTTCCTTCCTTTTGTCCTTCCTTCCTATTTTGATCATGAATAATATGGAACACTCAATAAATTTGGCCTTAATTTACTGCTCCAGTAATGCTTTTTAGTTTTATGTAGAGATATTACATTACATTTATTTGAGGCTGTTTTTTTTATGCTTTTGGAAATATAATCATTTAATTTTATGTTTCTAGTTGTTTCTATTTTGTTTTTATTTCTTTGTCAAATATGAAAGCCTATTCTAGTGGGTATAAAATTCTGCACTGGTAGAATATAGAATTCTTTCAAAGTTTTAAAGATATTCCATTGTCTTCTGTCTACCAGTTTTTTCAGATGAAATCTCAGATGCCATTCTTATTAATATTCCCTTGTACATAAAATGTCTGTTTTTCTCTGGCTGCTTTTAAGATTTTCTCCCTCTTTTTGTAATTTTATTTTTTTAATGAGTAGTTACAGGTTTACAGGAAAATCATGCAGAAAGTGCAGAGTTACTATTTATTGTCCTCTCACAGTATATAGTGTTTCCTATTTTTATCATTTTGCATCAGCGTGATACCTTTGTAACAATTGATGAAGCATTATTATTATACAGTCTATAGTTTACATTAGGATCTCTGTTTTTTTTTTAATAAAAATTTTATTCTGGTAACATAGACAACCTAAAATTTCCAATTTTAACATTTTTCAGGTATACAATTCACAATGTTGTGCTACCATCACCAACATCCATTACCAAATATTTTTCATCACCCTAAACAAAAACTGTGTACCAATTAAGCATTAACTCCTAATTATCCCCTCCTGCCCCTGGTAAACTGTGTTTTAATTTTTGACTCCATGAATTTGAATATTCTAAATATTTCATATAAGTGAATCATACAATAGTCATCATCTTTAGTCCCCTTGATGTTTTTAAGATTTATAAATTTTGTAGCATGTGTAAGAACTTCATTCCTTTTTATAGCTGAGTAATATTCCATTATCTGTATATACCACATTTTGTTTATGCATTCTTCCCATTGATAAATACTTGGGTTGCTTCCATCTTTGGGCTATTGTGAATTATGTCCCTATGAATATCAGTGTGAAAATATCTGCTTAAGTCCCTGTTGTTCATTCTTTTGGGTATATAACTAGAGGTGGTGCAATTGTCGAGGCATGTGTGTAATTCTTTTAATGTGCTGTTGGACTCGGTTTGCTAGTATTTTGTTGAGGATTTTTGCATCTATGTTTATAAAGGATATTGGTCTGTAATTTTCTTTACTTGTGGTATCTTTATTTGGTTTGGTATTAGTCTAATGCTGGCGTCATAGAATAACTAGGAAGTGCTAGGAAGTGTTCCCTCCTCCTTAATTTTTTGGAAGACTTTGAGCAGGATTGATGTTAATTCTTTATTGAATATTTGGTAAAATTTACCACTGGTGGCATCAAGTCATAGGCTTTCCTTTGTTGGGAGGTTTTTAATGACTGATTTAATCTCTTTGCTAATTATTTTCCTGTTGAGATCTTCTGTTTCTTCTTCTGTCAGTGTAGGTAGTATGTATCTAGGAATTTGTCCTTTTTTTCTAGATTATCTAATTTGTTGGTATAAAATTGTTCGTAGTTTCCTCATAATCCTTTATATCACTGTGGGATCTGTAATAGTGCCCCCTGTCATTTCTGATTTTAGTTATTTGTGTTCTCTCTCTCTTTTTTTTTTTTTTCAGTTTGTCAGTCCAGCTAAACATTTGTCAGATTTATTGAGCCAAATTTTGGTTTTGTTTATTTTCTCTATCACTATTTAAAATTCTCTATTTCATTTATATCCCCTCTAATCTTTATTTCCTTCCTTTTGCTCATTTTGGATTTTGGGTGTAGTTAAAAGTAAAATTGTAGTTGCATGCCAAAAATAATATGACTGTTACTTCTAATTACCCATTTGGTTACCTTTACCAGAGATATTTATTTCTTTACACTTCTTAGATCTAATGTCAAGTGCCCTTTCCTTTTAATCTGAAGAACTCCCTTTAGCATTGCCTATAGGTTAGATCTAGTTGAGACAAACTCCCTCAGCTTTATTTTATCTAGGAATATTTTAATCTTTCATTTGAAAGATAATTTCATCAGATGTAAAATTCTTGTTGGGCAATTATTTTCTTTCAGTACTTTAAATATTTAATCATATTGCCTTCTTGCCTTTATGGTTTCTGATGATAAATCCTCACTTAATCTTACTGTGGCTCCCTTGTACATGACATGTTTCTTCTCCTTTGCAGCTTTCGGGATTCTATCTGTCGTTGACATTAGACAATTTAATTATAGTGTGTCTTCATATGGAAATCTTCATGATTATCTGTTAGGGGTTCATTGAGTTTCTTGAATATTTATATTCATGTCTCATTAAATTTGGGTAGTTTTCTACCATCATTTCTTCAAATAATACTTCTGCCACTTTATCTCTTTCTTCTCCTTCTATTAATCCCATAAGGTGAATACTGGTATGCTTGATGGTATCCTATGAGTCTCTTAGACTCTGTTTACATTTCTTAATTCATCTTTCTTTCTGCTCCTCAGCTTAATTGCTTTCCAGTTTCTAATCTTTGAGTTTACTGATTCTATTTTCTGCCAGCTCCAGTCTTCTGTTGAAACCATCTAGGGATTTTTTTTTCAGTTATTGAGGTAACTTCAGCATTTCTTTTTGGTTCCTTTTTATAAATTCTATCTCTTCATTGAGATTCCTGGTTTTTAATATATTGTTTAGCTAATATTCTTTAATTCTTTCTCTTTGTTTTCCTTGAGCACTTTGTCCATATTTAAGATCATTTTTTAAAAGTCTCTCTCTGATATGTCTAATGTCTGGTTTTCTTCATTAATGATGTTTTGTCTTTTTCCTTTGGATAGACCATCATTTCCTATTTTTTTTGTCTTGTAATCTTTTGTTGCATAATATGCATTTTCATATTTTAAGGTACTAACTCTGTTTGTATCCAACTAGTGATATAACAGAGATTTCCTTGAATAACAGGAGCTTTAAAAAAAAAAGTACACAAACTACCTTTCAGAGTCTTTTCAAATTGGCCCTGCATTGGCTAGCAATCTCCTTCAATGTCCTCCTACCAAGAAAATGAGCCTATAGCAAAAATGCAGGGTCTTCTCTGGTCTTTCTAAGCATGCATCTTGTGCTGGCATACACTCACAGCCTTAGGAATTCCCCTCTTTCACAAGGACCTGAATACTTCCTATTTTCCTGCTGAAATAGACACCCCCACCCTTTCTCCTAGTTGTTCTATTGTATATCTTAAAATCAGTATTCATTTGTCCCAAGTCACCTCAATTTGATTGTTTCTTATACTGTTTTAGCTGTCTGTAAGCTTCTACATGCTGGTCAAGTTTTGAGACGGTGAGCCAGAGATGTATTTTCATGTTCAGTTTTTCAGGCTGCTAGCAGATAGATCGACACAGGCATACATCGACCCTGTATGTACATAAGGGCTACTCTGCTACCTCCAGAACAGAGCCAAGGACCCACAGTAAGATTGGCAGGCTGGTTCCACACCAAGCCAAGAAGCAGGTGGTGGGAGGAGCCAGCAAGTAGTGTGCCATGAGTTTTTCCTAGCATTTTTGAGTTGTGTTTTCTTGATTCAGTGCTTATCCAGTTGTTTAACACTTTAACTCTTTTCTGGAGCCCTGAGAAAGATGACTCTGCCAGTTTTCGATAGCTGTTCAAAGATTCGGTGGGAAAATAGAACTCTAGTGCATCTCCTGCTGCCATCTTCTCCGTCAATCAGGAGTCAAGATTTTCTCTTAATCATTGGTATTTAGCAGTTTGATTATGACTAGCCTAGATGTTGTTTTCTTTATATTTATTCTACTTACATTTTGCTATGCTACTTGTGTCTGAAAGTTAACATTTTATGACTAAATGTGAGAAAATGTTGGCATTGAGTTCTTCAAATATTTTTCTGTCCCATTCTCTCTTTCCTCTCCTTTGGCTACTCCAATTGCATTTATGTTAGGCCACTTTATATTATCCTATTAGTCACTGAAGCTTTGACTGTTTTTGCCATTTTCTTTTTTTTTTTTAAAGTTTTATTTTAAAATTTATTTATATATCCCCCCCTTGCTGCTTGTGCTTGCTGTGTTCATTTGCTTTGCATTTTTTTGTGTCTGCTTGTCTCCCCCCAAACCGCTGAGTCAGTTCACCATGCAGTGGCTTGCCTTCTCCCGGAGGCCCCAGGAACCGAACCTGGGGCCTCTCATGTGGTAAACCAGAGCCCTACCAATTGAGCCACAGCTGGTTCCCTCCATTTTGTTTTACTATGTTCTTCATTTTGGATAATTTCTATTGATTTACCTTCAATTTCACTGAGCTTTTCTTTTACCATGTCCAATCTACTGTTGAGTCCCCTGTAACTTCTTCAATTCACTATTTTATTTCTCAGTTCTCGAATATACATTTTTATAGTTTCCTTTCCTCTGTTGAGATACCCACCTCTTTTTTCATTATTCCCATCTTTTCTTTTTTTCCTTCTATGTGTAAAATCTCTTAAAATCTTTACCTACTAATTCCAACATTTGTGTTATCATCTGATCTATTTATATTATTTGATGTTCCTTTTATTTATACCTCACATTTTCTTGCTTCCTTACATGTTTGTAAGTTTTGATTGAATACTGAACATTGAGGTTATTATGTTGAGGGAATCTGGATTTGTTTAAAGGGTGTTGAGATTTTTCTACTAGACAGTTAAATTTTTTGTCAATCCTCTTCACCATGTAAGCCTTGATTTTACCAATAGATAGAATGGCTCTATTTCATTTTGGTCATTAGTCCCAAGATGCACAGCTCAGCATTTGGCCAATGACTTTAGCCACCCCTCCAACACAAAACCTCCTCTTCGAATTGTATCTCACAAATTCCAACCCCCTCAGAATCCCTGAATGCTTATGTCTGTCTCTCCATTTCAGGGAAACAACCACACTGTACATGTGTTGCCCCTCTCTGTGTCATTCTTCTAACAAAAAGAAAAAAATGTTAGAAATTCAATCATTGCAGAGATAGACAGCAGAAAGTAAAAGTCCCCTATTACCCTTTTCTGAGATATTTCTTTGCATATAACAAAGCATATTATTTGAGAAAAAAAATCATGTTTTGCAATTTAATTTCCTCACTTAAATTATATCATAGCATAAATTTTAAACAGGTATATAGAGTGATGTTTTTCACACACTACCTATATCTTTCCTTGTTCATTAAAAAAGGTATAGATGGATTCAAATAATTTTCATTGAACATTATTAAATCTAAAGAGGTGAGTAAAAGTGTGTCTGGAGGACCAAAGCCTACAAGGACATAAGGGGAGAATTCAGAAAACTTTCTTCTTCTGGGGAGAAAGGAAAGAGAGTGGGAAGAAGAGGAAGAGAATGAGGAAGGAACTTGTTACTTCATATACCTTATCTTTTTATATAGGATTATGGAATGATAAATTGAAAAGTCACAGAATATTGTAGACCAAGGTACCATATTATAAAAGTATGCTTACATTTAATTACAGGAGTGTATTGGCACTTAATACCATGCTACCCTTCCTTTATAGCAATTTGCATGGATTAGCTTAAAATGCTCATGAGTCTACTGTTAAAATGTCAACTTTGGCAGCCTGATGGAACTCTATTACTGTGAATATCAAAGTTCATCACAGCCATTTATGAGATATCACAAGAAAAGTCTCCCTAATTGGTATCAAATAATTGAAATTATTTAGTCATGTAAAACAAATAGTCTGTTTTCCTCTTAATAGTCATTTGCATGCATCTGTCTGTAGGATGAGTTTGTCATATATAATTTCAGATATAGAAGAGATATTAGATATAGACTAGTCAAATTCTTCTTTCTTACAGCTCAGGAAACTAGAATCTGGAGAACCTTCTCAAGGTCACACAGCCATTTCAACCTGTAGTCAGGACTCCTTTATCCTCTAACTTGCCAAGTCATCATGGCCAAAGAGATTTAGAAGGAAAAAAATGCTGAAAAAGATATGAGCCAAGAGTGTGATTTATTGGTTTTTATAATGAGTTTACAGACAATAAATATGAATGCCCAATAGCATTCAAAAATGATCCCATAATCATCAGGTTTAGTTAGAGCCTTTGGATTTTTAGCATCAATTAGGGTTAATATAAGTCCTGTTTTAAGGCTTCAGAGTTAAATTCAAGTGTCAAGGTCTTGTACCATTTCTTCATAAAGAAGAGATAAAGGAAAAATAAATAGATAGAGGGTAGAGTTTAGCATTTGAGAACAAAAACTCAGAAGTTATTCTATTTATCTTCTCTTTATTTCTAATCCTGTATTTTCAGTTTCTTTGATTCTTTTCCTCAGCTTTATATATAAATGCATGGGTAGAGATAATTATGCTTCTAGAAATATGAGCTTGAAAGCACAGTTGAGATTTGTCTCTTTAATGTAAATACCTTAAGTATGTTATTTTTAAGAGAAATTTACTAGCATGACTCTTCTCACAGTATGTCATTTATCCTCATTCCTGTCCTTCTATCTCATTTGTCTGTGTAACTTTGATTCTCAGTAGAATGGGGGCAAATGGAGATAGAGGAGACACAGTGCCCATTGGGGACTGTTGTTTGTTACCTACAATCCAGTCCAATACTTAGTGCCTTAAAACAGTAATTGGGCTCAGTTGGGCTGTTTTCTGGTCTCACTTGGGATCACTCAGACACACTGTGTCTAAAGTGGAAATTATCCGTATCTAGGATTATCTGGGACACTTGGACAGCTTGGCTTCTCTTCCTTTCCATGTCATCTCAGGGCATCTTCACTCTTTGTGGCCTCTTTACCAAGGTAAATGGACTTCTTACATGGAAATTCATGGTACCTGAAAACAAAAATGTTCATGAGTCATAAGCCCAGATTCAGTGTGGGAGGGGACTACGCAGAGTGTATAGTCCTACCTAGGGGCATAGCTCAATTGAGGCAATTTTTGGAAATTAGGGACAAATAAGAATACCTGGGGAGGTGTATGCATTTCTTGATAAAGAGGATTTAAAAATTATTATTTATTTTATTTTATTTTATTTTTTAAAAAATTTTAAAGATAGATTATACAAATGTCACATAAAAAATATAGGGATTCCCATATGCTCCACTCCCCACACCTCCCATATTTTCCCACAGTAACAACATCCTTCATTAGTGAGGTACATTCATTTCAATTGAATTTTGGACCATTGACACTAAGCATGGATTAAAGTTTACATTGCAGTTTACACTCTCTCCCACTCAATTCTGTAGGTTATGGCAAGATTTATAATGGCCTGTATCCATCATTGCAATGTCATTCAGGACAATTCCCAAGTCCCAAAAATGTCCCTGCATTATACCTGTTTTTCCCTGTTCCTGCCCTCAGAACCTCCAGTGGCCACTGCCTCCACATCAATAATATAATTTCTCTCATTGCTAGTATTACAATTAGATATTACTATAAAATATATTGGAAGGGAGTAAAACCTATTGCCTTTTAATTAAAATGAAAATAAAACTTGACCAAACTTTTTTGTTTAGTGAAGATACACAAATCATAGCCCACAATTCTCAACTGAGAAGTATAATCACCTAAGGAGTCATATTAGAATATTGGAAAAGAATGACATGAGTTTATTTACTTATTCAGTTGGTAGGGTGCATTCAGAGAAAATGATGACATGTTTAGCTTTTAGCAATTATATTAGTTATCAGAAAGCTCTGGTATGCTGACATTCTTGGTTTAAATTGAGGTTTGTGTTCATATCAAATTTCTCCTAAGGCAGACTCTTTTACCATGTATTTTTACTAATTTAGAAAAACAGAGAGTGTTTGGGACTAATGCATATTTGCTTTCAGCTGTTCTTTCTCCAATCTTCCCCGCCACCCCCATCTCACAAACACGCTCAGAGTTGAGATTTTTGCATTACTTTATAAAAGAACACACAACTCCTTTATTCAATTTTAATCTTACTTTCTTTTATGACCATCCAACTTATTCCCTGGACAGAGAATTAAAACAATGAAGCCCCCATTAGTTTTCACATGCATTAGTGATAACATCTAAAATTTCAGACTTTCCTTCAAACGGGAAATTTTCTAGATCATTCCCTAGAAAAACTGCACAAGGTCAGTAAACCCCTCATTAAAGAGACTGACTTTTGGGAAGGTGTGAAGAGGCAGTCTTCCAAAGATGGTATTTTCACTACCCCACATGGAGTTCCACTTCCATAAATAAAACAGCCTAACTTGAGTAGGTCAGGTCATTTAACATCAATCTTCCACCAGTACAGGCTGTGCTGAAAAAACACAGAGAGATATATACATTTAATACAGCCAATATTTTGAGTCGAAGAAATATGCTATAAGGGATTTTCCAATACAGCCTCAAAAGCCTAAGTGTGGCTGAACAAAAAATTTGTTTGAAAATAACTTAGTCTTTTTTGAATAATAAACACTGGTCAGTTGATTTCAGCTCTAGTAAAAGCCAGGACATAAATATTAGTCATCTCCAAATCTCAACAGCCTGGTACTCAGAAAATATTTAATCAACATTTACTTGATGGATGGATGGATGGATGGATGGATGGATGGATGGATGGGTGGATGGATGGATGGAATGCTGGATGCTCTCGGTTATCTAGTCTTTATATCTTGATTTGCTAGAGCATGGAATTGAAAATTGCAATTGTGATTCATCTCAATGGCTGAATTTTGAATAGTCCATGTTTTCTTCCGTCCTTTGCCTCCAAATTATTATAGCTGAGATCCTGTTAAATGTTAGCAAATCATGTTCTTGAAGCCTAAAAGGAAAGATGCTCCCCATTCTCTATCTTAACCTGGCTCCTACTATGATTTTATGTGTTCAAGGAGAGATAATGGCCAAGAATGTTCAAGCTTTGATGCAAGACTGAACTTTTAGATTGTAGAGACACAGTGAGTTCTGAGAAAAATAAATAAGTCTACAAAACTTATAAATTGAATAACATTAAAGTCAGATAGAAAAAATATCCTAAAATCAGTAAGAGAGAAAAGACAGATTACTTAAAAACAAAACTTCTCATCAGCAACATTAGAGACCAAAGGACAGTGGAATATTATCTTGGAGTGTTAAGCTATCAACCATAGGAAGGGAAAAATGAAGATATATTTAGACACATATTGAAAGATGCACCACATAGACATTCACTGTATGCTTTAGTAAGAAGGAATTGAATCTAGAAGGAAGGAATGGATTTTATGAAGCAAAGTGAGCATATTGGATAGTATAAATAACCAATAAGTAAGCATTGACATAAAAAAATTAATGAAGAAGAATTGGGAGAGTGTTTAAAAGAAGAAAGGATAAAAATATTAGAAAATAATAACATAAAATATGAGAGTTGGTGACCATATTTAAAGCAATAAAACATGTTGTATTACTTGAGAGGACTAAAGAGAAATTAACTTTAGAGTTTGTTACAGCAAATATGTATGCTAAAACATAAAGTCAGAAAAAAATCAGAAATATAAGGTATAACTTACAAATCAGTAGAGGATGGGGGAAAAATGATAAAAAAATAAATGAATCAAAAAATAATAATGAATCTAATGAGTACTGGAAAGTTTTAAATTAAGAGCCCATATGCACCTACCATTATAACCTTGAAATATATAAAGCAAAAAATAGTATAATTATAAGTAAAAATGGACAGCTACTAAATGTATTAGAAGATTTAAACATATCTCTCTCAGAAATAAGAAAACAGAGTAGATAAGAAATTGTAAAGGGCTGGCTCGATAGCCCAGTGGATAGGGTGCCGGCATACCACATGGGAGGCCCTGGGTTCGATTCCCGGGGACCTCTCCTAGCGAGCAGACCGCCTTGAGAATGGCAAGCCGCCATGGGCGGGCCGGAGCCGCCGTGGGCAGGGCAAGAAGCTGCCACGGACAAGGCAAGAGCCGCCACGGGCAGGGCAGGTCGCCCGCGGATGGAGCGCAGCCAGCCACCCGCGAAC